>JAQZBX010032201.1:0-25954 GCA_029593785.1 Cabassous unicinctus | reverse complement strand
TCTCTTCTCTTTCTCTCTCTTGTTAACCTATCTTTCAACCAATGGTTCTTAGAGACTGCTCACTTTCCTCAATTCAAATCAGTGAGGTCATGTACTGTTCATCCTTCATTGCCTGGCTTGCTTCACTCAACATAAGGTCTTCGAGATTCATCCATGTTATTCCATGAGTTAGCACTTTATTCCTTCTTACAGCTGAGTAATATTCCATTGTATGCATGTGCCACATTTTGTTTACCCATTCATCTCTTGATGGGCATTTGGGTTGATTCCAGCTTTTGGTAATAGTGAACAATGCCACTATGAACATTGTTGTGCATATATATATGTTCATGTTTTTGCTTTCAAATCTTCTGGGTATATAACCAGGAGTGGAATCACTGGATCATATGGAAGATCTATTTTTAGTTTTCTGAGAAGCCACCAACTGTACTCTACAGTGGCTGTACCATTCCACAGTCCCACCAGCAGGGGATGAAGGTGCCTATCTCCACATCCTCTCCAACACTTATAGTCTGATGTGTTTTTAATAGCTGCCATTCTGATGGGGGTAAGATGGTATCTAATTGCAGTTTTGATTTGCATTTCCTTAATAGCTAGCGATGTCAACCATTTTTTCATGGGCTTTTTATCCAATTGTATTTCTTCCTTGAGAAGTGTCTTTTCAGGACACTTGCCCATTTTTTAAATGGATTATTTGTCTTTTTATTTTCAAGGTGTAGAATTTCTTTATATATGCAGGTTATTTGGCTTCTTTCAGATATATGGATGCCAAATATTTTCTCCCATTGGGTAAGCTGCCTTTTAATTTTCTTTATAATGCCCTTTGAGGTGCTGAAGTTTTTAATTTTGAGGAGATCCCATTTATCTATTTTTTATTTTGCTGCTCGTGCTTTGGGTGTTAAGTTCATGAAACCATTTCCTATTACAAGGTCCTGTAGGTGCTTCCCTACATTATCTTCCAAGGTCTTTATGATTTTGGCTCTTATATTTAGATCTTTGATCCATCTTGAATTGATTTTTGTATAAGGTGTGAGATGGTATTCCTCTCTCATTCTTTGGATATGGATATCCAGTTCTCCAAGCACCACTTGTTAAAGAGGCCATTCTCTCCTAACTGAGGTGGCTTGGTGGACTTGCTGAATATCAGAAAACTGTATATGTGAAGATCTATATCAGAACTCTCATTTCAGTTCCATTGTTCAGTATGTCTATCCTTGGACCAAAACCATGCAGTTTTGAGCACTGTAGATTTGTAGCATGTGTTAAAGTCAGCAGTGTGATACCTCCAACTTCATTTTTCTTTTTCAAAGTTTGGTGATTCAGGGTCTCTTACCTTTCCAAATATATTTTGTTGTTAGTTTTTCCAGTTCCTTCAAAAAATGAAGTGTTGATTTTTATTGGGATTGCATTAAGTGTGCAGATTAGTTTGGATAGGATAGACATCTTGATGATATTTAGCCTTCCTATCCATGAACAGGAACTATTCTTCCATTTATTTAAGTCTTCTTTAATTTCCCTTGACAGTGTTGTATATTTTTCTGTATATAAGTCCTTTGCATGTTTAGTTAAATTTATTCCTAGGTATTTGATTCTTTCATTTGTTGCTATTGTAAATAGTATTTTTTTCTTGATTTCCTCCTAGATTGCTCACTATTGTTGTACAGAAATGATACTGATTTTTGTGCATTGATCTTAGAGCCTGTGACATTACTGAACTCCTTTATCAATTCTGGAAGCTTTGTTGTAGATTTCTCAGGGTCTTCTATGTATAGGATCCTGTCATCTGTAAATAATGAAATTTTTATTTCTTCTATTCCAATTTGGATGCCTTTTATATCTTTTTCTTGCCTCAATGCTCAAGCAAGTACTTCTAAGACAATGTTAAATAAGAGTAGTGATTGTGACCATCCTTGTCTTGTTTCTGATATCAGAGGGAAGGCTTTAGAATTTCACCATTAAAGATGATATTAGCTTTGGGTTTTTCATATATAAACTTTGTCATATTCAGAAAGGTTCCTTCTATTCCTGTCTTTTGCAGTGTTTTTATCAGGAAAGAGTGCTGTATTTTGTCAAATGTTTTTTTCTGCATCTATAGAGATAATCATGTGATTTTTTCCTCAAATTCTGTTTATATGGTTTATTACATTGTTTGATTTTCTTATATTGAACAATCCTTGCATATCCAGAATGAAACCCACTTCGTCATGGTGTATAATTATTTTGATATCTTGTTGAATGTGATTGACAAGTATTGTGTTGAGGATTTTAGCATCTAGTTTCATTAGAGAAATTGGTCTGTAAATTTCCTCTCTTGTGGTATCTTTGTTTGTCTTTGTTATTAGGGTAATATTAGCATCATAGAATGAGTTATGCATTATTCCTTCTAATTCTATTTTTTGGAAGAGCTTAAGCAGGATTGGTGTTAACTCTTTCAGGAATGTTTGGTAGAATTTAGCTGTGAAGCCATCTGGTCCTGGGCTTTTCTTAGTTGGGAGGTTTTTGAAGACAGTCTATCTCTGTACTTGTAATTGGACTGTTGAGTTCATCAATTTCTTCTTTTGTCATTGTAGGCTCTTTGTGAGTTTCTAGAAATTTTTACATTTCCTCTAAATTATCATTCTTCTTGGCATAAAATTTTTCAAATTATCCTCTTATGAGAGTATTTATTTCTGTGGGGTCAGTAGTGATATTCCTTTTCTCATTCCTTATTTTGTGTACTTGCATCTGTTCTGTCTTTTTCTTTGTTAGTCTGGCTAAAGGTTTGTCCATTTTATTGATCTTCTTAAAGAATCAGATTTTATTTTTATTTTTTCTAGGGTTTCCTTATTCTGTATTTCTTTAGTTCTGCTCTAATATTTGTTATTTCCTTCTTTATACTTCATTTAAGTTTAGTTTATTATTGTTAACTCAATGCCTTCAAGTGTGCAGCTAGGTCTTCAATATTAGCTCTTTCTTCTTTTTTACTATATGTATTTATGGCTATGAACTTCCCTCTCAGGACAACTTTGGCTGCATCCCATAGGTTTTGATATGTTGTGTTGTCATTTTCATTAGTTTCAAGATAGTTACTGACTTCTTTTGACATTTCCTCCTTGACCCACTTTTTGTCTAAGAGAGTGTTGTTTAACTTCCATATCTTTGTGCCTAATCTGTTTCTCTGGTTCTTAGTGATTTCCAATTTCTTTCCATTGTGGTCAGAGAAATTACTTTCTATAAGCTCAGTCTTTCTGAATTAATTGAGAGTTGTTCTGTGGCCTAGCATGTGTTCTATCTTGGAGTATGATCCGTCTGCACTAGAGAAGAATGTAAATCCTGCCGTATTTAGATTAATGTTCTGTATATGTCTATTAGATTCAGGTCCTCTAATGTATTGTTGAAAGTCTTTGTTTCCTTATTGATTCTCTGCCTAGGTGTTCTGTTTAATGGTGATAATGGTGTGATAAAATCCTCCACTGTAATTGTAGAGACATTTATTTCTCCACTTAGTTTCTCCAGAGTTTGCCTCATGTATTTTGAGGCACCTCGATTAGGTGGATAAATGTTTATGATTGCTCTCTTTTCTTGAGAGATTACCCTTTTACTAATATAGAGTGTCCAAATTTGTCTTTTACAATAGTTTTACATTTAAAGTGTACTTTTTTTTTATATTAGGATAGCTACTCCTTCCCTTTTTGGGCTTTTGTTGGCTTGTAAAATTGTTTTCCAGCCATTCACTTTCAGCCTCCTTGAATCCCTGAGTCGAAGGTGGGTTTCATGTAGGCAGCATATAGATGGAATATATTTCCTTATCCATTCTGCCAATCTGTGTCTCTTGAGTGGTGAATTTGATCCATTGACATTCAGTGTTAATACTCACAATGAATTTCTAATTCAGCCATAATTTCTTTGGGTTAATGTATGTCGTATGTTGTTTTTATTTCTCTTTTTGTCTTTTCAGTTTTTTTACACTCTTCTCCAACTCTCCTTCCTTTGTTTTTTTCCTTTCAACTTGTAGAACTTCCTTTAGTACTTCTTGATGTATAGGTTTCTTATTGGCATACTCTCTTAATTTTTTTTTATCTGTGAATATTTTGAACACTCCATCATTTTTGAATGCCAGTTTTGCTGAATAAAGAATTTGTGGCTGGTAGTTTTTTTCTTTTAGTACTTTGACTATGTCATACCACTGTCTTCTTGCCTCCATCGTTTCAGATGAGAAATCAGCACTTATTTTATTGTGTTTCCCTTGTATGTGATGGTTCTCTTTTCTCTTGCTTCCTTGAGTATATTCTCTTTGTCTTGAGCATTGGACATTTTGACAAGTATATGTCTCGAAGTTGGCCTGTTGGGAATTATACTGTTTGGGGTGTCCTGTGCTTCCTGGACATGTACATCCAACTTTCTCAATATGGTTGGGATGTTTCCAGCCATTATTTCCTTCAACACTCCTTCTGTTCCGTTTCCCTTCTCTTCAACTTCTGGGATGACTATAATGCTTATGTTTGTGCATTTTGTGTTGTCAGTTAAATCCTTGAGATCCTGTTGGATTTTTCTATCTTTTTATCTATCTGTTGTACTATCTGTTTGATTTCAGATATATTGTCTTCCTCATCACTATTTCTTTCTTTTGCCTGTTCAAATCTGTTTTTATGTGAATCTGGTGTCTTTTTGATTTCTTGGATTTTGCATTGATCACCATCATATCCGTTATCTTTTTCTGAATGTTTACAATTTCTTCAGTATGTTCTCCTAGTGTCTTCTTAATCTTATTAGTATCTTCTTTCACTTCATTAAGTTGATCCATGATATTTGTTTGGAAAGCTTTGATTAGTTGTTCCATGTTCTGCATCTCTTCTTGGTTTTTAGTTTGTTCATTAGACTGGTTCATGTCTTCATGTTTCTCAGTGTGGTTTATAATTTTTTGTTGCCCTCTAGTTATCATTTTATCTTGATGGCTTATTCAGTTAAATAGCTTCTCTCTCTGCTCTAGAGTTTTATTTAGCTGGTGGTTCTGTGTGTGTTTTACGTGTTCTCTTTGAGACACTGTTCTTCTTATTTTATTTCCTTGCTTCTTTCTATGTTCCCTTAATGGCAAAATATTAGGTCCAGAGGGATTGAAAGATGTGAGAAAGGAAGAAGGATAATAATAATATTGATAAAAGTTAGAATAGGGGCTGTATGTAAAGAGTTAATAAAATCAATATTTAACTCAGTTCAACAGTGTAGAGTAATAGGGAAAAAATTGGAGTACTTACAATGGACAGTGAAAACAAATAGAGGAAAATATATATAATGATTTAGAAGGCTAGAATGATGAGGAGAGAGAGAAAGAGTAAAGAAAGTGCTGAAAAGAAAAAGTTAATAATAATTTAAAAAAGAAGAAAACAGAATAGATAGAATAGAACTTGACACCCTTAAGTTGTTGGCTAATGAAAAAAAAGTGGTATGTAAGAGCCACAACAGCAAACGAAAGGCAGAAAGATGAAAGAAGGAAAAGATATAGAGAAATCAACATAGACAGAGAATGGGAAATCACAGAAGAAGAAGCCCAACAAAGAAGAGACAAGTTATCAGCACCTAATTTAAAAAAAAAAAAGAGGAAAAAGAAAAAAGAAGGGGGGGAAGAAAAAGGAAATAAAATAGAGACAACAAATAAAGAAAAACAAACAACCACACAAGCAAGCAGTCAAACAAAGCTAAAGAAGAACAGTGTTCCTTCTTTGACCCTTGTGGACCCTCTCAGCGTACTTGTGTTCAGCAGTCAATTGCCCTGCAAGGTTGTATATGCAGGTTTTGAGGTAGATTTTAGCGATTAAACTATGTTTTTTAAAAATTATTTTTTTATTTTTTAAAGTGACTGTCTTCTTTTGTTTGTTTTTCTTTTTGGTGAAATAAGGGACCCAAAAGAAGTCCTCTTCTACACCACACTCTTCACTGAGGGGACCCTAAATAGTCTCATGGAAACTAATTAAGCACTTCCTGGTTCCTGCCCTCCCCAGGGGAGCTGAAGCTCTGATGCTTCTCAGTGCAGAACGAAAAAATTGGCTGACTCTTCCCTCTCTGGTGCCAAGCGTCGGTATCACTGGGCTGTAGGGTAAATCAGGGTCTCTCAGCAGATTTGCCTCTCCCCTCAGCCAGGTGCTGCTTCAAGCCAGGTTATCTGCTCCCCAAAGCTATGAGGGGGTCCAGGCAGACAAATCCAGGGAAAGGAAATCCCTCTCCACCTTCTGTCAAAACCCTCCCCCTATCAGAAAATGCTCCCTCTCACTGGGGTGCTGGCAGGAGTTGGGGTGTATCCCTGGGCTGTTATGTAAACCAACCTTCTTCAGGATATTTGCCACTCCCCTCAGCCTGGTGCGGCTTCAAGCCAGCTATTTTTTCCCCCAAAGCTGCAAGTGGTTCCAGGCAGCCAAATCCATGGAAAGGAAACCCCTCTCGACCCTCTGCCAGAACCCTTCCACTCTCAGAGGAAACTCTCTCTCTCACAGGGTTATCAGTGTGAGTCGTGGCTCAAACTAGCCTTTTTCCCTGAAGGTGAGGCTCAGACGTTTGTGAAAACCACCACAGGCAGAGGAAAATCTCATGAATCTTTTCTGAGCAATCTCTGCTGCTGTCTTGCTCCCTCCAGAATGAAGTTCCCAAAGAAACTCTGTTCGTCCCCAGCACAGACCCCCCAGGCAGTACCCTGTCCCCAATCAGCAGTCCTCAAAGAGCATGTCAGCGAGTTCCCTCCTAAACTGACCCGGGCAGTTTCTTTTAAAACTAATATTAACCAGCAAGTCAACCCTCCATCATGTATTCCCGAGAACTGATAGAGCCAAAAGTGATTTGAACAAGAATGTTGACCTCAGTTTTGTACACTTTAACCAAGAAGTATAGTAGTGCAAGTTTCCTCAAAGAAAAATTGATAAATAATATGCAGTGTATTTATAAAATGGAATAGTATAAAAATTTTAAAACTAATAGACTCCTAATACACTAAAAATTATGATATATTTCAAAAACATCATTTTGAGTTTTTTCAAAGATGCCATGCACAAAAGATTGTTATTGTATGATGCATAGTATGTAAAGTTCAAGAGTATAAAGCATTAACCAATGAGAAAATAAATAATCTTCTAGTAGTTGTCTTTGTGTAAATGGTAAATGTTCTTAAGATTTCCTAGGAAGGAAAGAAAGAATTCACTGTCATAATGGTAATATGCCCTATTGGATCGGGGTTTTGTGTAAATGGTATTTTTTGACAAATATAAGTATAACATAGGAATTTAAGATGAATGTAATTAGCTGTAAAATTTTCCTAAACAAAAGAAGCTTGGTCAAATAATCAACTGTTATGTGTGGTAATGAAGAGTACTGTTATATGCAATTTAAGTTGAAAAACAAACATATTTTTTAAAACACAGACACAAAGTGGATTGAATGGATAGACAGAAAGTGAATGACAAAGAATAAGGCAAATGTTCATTGTATAATATTAGCAAAATATCTGCATTCATGCAATCAAGAGGGGAATAAGCAAGTGCCGGGAGATGGCTGCTGAATGTTTTCACCAGAAGAGCTGAGAAGATTTATTGTTGGATTTGTTTTTAGTTTGTTCCCAGTGTTAATTTGTGAGTTCCTGGTTATGTTTGTTGGGGTGGGAAGGGCAAGGTACAGAGGTTTTGATCACCTTATGACAGGTGTTTTTCAGTTTTGGGGACCTGTGTTGTTTAGCCTAACATGTCAACACAGTCAGGTAATAGTGTCCAGTCGCTTGGTCAAGGAAGCACTGAGCTAATTGTAATACAAGGGCATTTCATGGACTTTAATCATCAGTGATTTGATTGCATCGATGGCTGGTTACATCTAAAATCAACTAAGGAGATTGCCATCAACAATGAATAATGTTTCATCCAATCAGTTGAGGGCCTTAAATGGGGAAGTGATTTCAGCATTCAGAGAGAATATTCCCATCTCTGCTTTAGACAGAGCCAGCATCTCCTGGGAACTCATCAAAGACCTTCATTTGAGCCCCTGGTTTACTGCCTATCCTGCAGAATTTGGACTCATGCTTCCCCATGTTTACATGAGGCAATTTATTAAAACCTCATACTATTTACAGATATCTTCTGTTGGTTCTGTTTCCCTAGAGAAACCTGACTAATACAGGGCCCCTATACAATTTTCATTTTTTGAGTGTTTATTTGAACACGGAGAATTCATAATCTAAATTTCTTTTGTTCTGTCCTGAAAAATTCACTAATGCCCTTTTTTCTCCATATGGTACCAGTTCATATTTATTTCTGAATAAATGGGTGAATCTCACCAAGGATGATTTCAGTATGCAGGGGCTACTTGGGGAATATTTGAATTTACCAATGATGACCATTTGAGGTGTGCACTTGAAAAAGAAGCTCCTGGTTTCTACGAATTTATGTAGTGCATTCTTTTATTGATATTCAGAAGTGCTAAAAGTGGTGATGATTCTAAAATAGACTCTTTAAAAGGTTCCTTATAGCAAGCTGCTAGAAGTTTATGGTAGAAAAAAATTGTTTTAACTTAACAAAGTTGAGTCATTTCTGACAAAATTTATTTCATCAGTAATTGAGTTTTATATAAATTGTCAACTTAAAGAGAGAGTCCAAGATCTATTGATACCTTAAAACCTTAGGCTTATACTAAATTTAGTGTGCATGTTATACAGGATATGGTTTTATTGAGAAAATAAGAAAACATAGTTATTTCCTAAAGCAAAATCATTCATTATTATGAAATTTAAAAAAAGAGAAAAATATAGGATAAAACCTGAAAGAATAGGAAAGTTGCAAAAGGTTTGCAGAAAAATAGTTTTGTGTTTCATGGTCATTGCTGTATAAGATATAACAGGATTTTCAATAAGATTTTCCTAAACAGCATATACATGCAAATTTTAAATTTGGTTTTCTCCTTGGTAAAATGACAATATTTTCTGGAATTATTTGATATGTTGGGACTTGCGTGGGATGTCCTGTCAAATTCAAAGGAATTTTCTAACCTTCTGTTGGTTAAATTTGAGTCAGGAAAAAGGTTATTAATATAAATATTTAAGAAATGATATGAAGTTCCCAGAGTTGTCCACATCTTTAATGTCCATGCTATGCACTGATATGTATTTACAAGATATTAGACAAGTATACAGTGTTATTGTTAATAATTTAAGTTATTTTTTATAAAATGCTACATGCCAGAAGATTACCCACTTTACTGGTCAGTTACATTGTATTTCTCTGGTGCTTTTCTGAAAGAGCTTGCAATCAACTACAGATCAGAGCTTTGTCTTCAGCAAAAACAAAAACAACAACAACAACAACAACAAAACTTTAAATGAGAAGTAAGGTTAGTATATTAACCTTGCTCCATCTGTCAATTTCACAACACTCGTGAAACTGAAAGTTCAAGCTGGGTCAAATACCTTGCCAACAGGGCCATTTTAACATCTTTAAATGGACTTCATACAGTCTCCAACACTTACAGCTTCAATCATATAACCCAAATACAATTAAGCTTATCATTTCAAGTTTATGAAAATCAAATTAAAACTATTAAGAGTCTTCACTGGAGACATGGGGAGAAACCCATAGAATACTCCAGTCTGTAAACGGATGCAGTGGCTAGAGCATACCCAGCTGTGTAAGGGTAATAGATGCTGTTGCAAAATTACATGAGGTGTCAACTGACTTGGCCTAGGGGCATACCATGTGGTTAATAGTGCCCACTGTTTGCCAATTTCTAATTTCAAGAAAAACCCAGCATATGTCAGCACACAGGTTGGCCTTTTATGAAATCCTATTGCTAACTTCTGAAAATATCCAAATCCTCGACAATAACACTTTAAATCCAGTGCTTTTTTGCCCATGCCTGAGGAAGGTGGGCCTCAAGATTGTAAGGATCCTGTTTCTCAGTTGTTATCCCCAGGACCAGACATACCAAAACACACAAATAAAAAACAACAACCAACCAACCAAACAACACAAATAAACTTGATAAACCTGGCTTAGATGTTATTTTTAGATGTGTCTTACATTAAAACAGAAACATAAAATTATAAGGCAGCTTATGAAGTAACAACTACAATAGAAGCAATTAATGTTCAACAAGCCCCTGGCCTAACCATTATCTAGCATGTGGAGTTAAAACTTTTAATCAGAGATAGTCATTTAGCTAAAAGAATATCACTTAATATTTATACTGACAATAGATATGCATTTGAAGTAATTCATGATTTTGGAAGTTTATGAAAACTAATGAGGCTTTCTGAAGTCATTAGGAGCCAAATAAAATATGGTAAATAAGTATCTGAACTATTAGGTTCATTTCTATCACCTAAAAAAAGAATAAAACAAAGAAAAATTGCTCTGGTAGAAATGAAGGCTCACACTCACAAAACTGAGTGAGAAGGTAAGAAAAATGCCAACCTAGCAGCTCAACAAATTGTGGAGACAAGAAAATTATTTCATTGTCTAATGGCCCTCATAAGACTTCTCCAAATGAGTTAGCTCAAAGTTAGCAAAATGCTTCTGAACTTGAAAAAGTGAAATAGTGTCAGAGTTACTGATTAAATTCTGGGAATGGAATTTGGGAAGTTCTGGATGTTGCCCTGCTTGCCCCAGAGTCCCTAAAAGTAAGTGTATTAGGAGCACTCCATGAAATTACCCATTTTGGAATATAAAAAAGTGAAAAGGACTTGAACATATTTTGGTGGGTAGTCTTTGAAAAGGTTGTTTAAAAAATCTATAACCAAAGTCTTACATGATAGACTTATAATCTAGGCAAAATTCATAAATGCATATATCACTGTAAATGTTGCCTCCACAACTGGACAATTTGAACATCGGCTGATGGACTTTAACAACATGTACTTTCAATGGGTTTTTATATATGGCTCATTGTTTATAATTTTAAGAATGGGTTGAGTCATTCCCTTGTCAAAATTAGAATACTGCAACTATAGGAGAGAAAAGATATTCAAAAATGGTTTTCCAAAGCAGGGAGCACCCTTTGAACTCACAAGCAAGTTTGGAACTCACTGCACTGGAAAGGCTATAGAAAAGTGTGTCAAGTGGTTCCCATCCAGCAAAACTCCCATTGCCCATACCATCCTCCATCTCTAGTAAGGTGGAATATATCCATGGGGTATTTAAATAAAAGTTTAATTACTTTAAAATTTAAATGCTGACTCACTGGTGCTGTCTTTGCCAAAACATTCCCTTTGGTCCTCATGGCCATGAGATCTACATGATCAGGGAAACACCATTAACCCAATCTGAGGTAATTATAGAGCAGCCTATGTATGTGGAACATTCATTGGGAGGATTTGAGACAGTCTGATGCTGGATGGACCCCAGAGAATCATGTCCCTAGAGATAATCCATTCCTGTGAGTGTGAAACTATTGTAGATGGGACTCTTTGATTAGATTACTTATATAAGGCATACCCCAGGGTGGGATTTAATCCTCATACTGAAGTCCATATGGAAAGAGACAGACACAGGTGCTCAGAGTGAAATCCTCAGAAGCTGAGAGAAAAAGCCACATACAGAAAAGCCAAGTGGAAAGGAATAGAGTCCAAAGGAGAAGGCAGAAACTGATAGATGCTGCCATGTACATTCCCATATGACAGAGGAGTCCAGGATCATCCACAGCCGGTCTTCAAAGAGAGAGCATTACCAGAAGATGCCTTAATTTGGACTCTTCTCAGCCTCACAACTGTAAGATTGTAAGCCACTAAACCCCCTTTGGAAAAGCCAACCCATTTGGGGCCTATTTGACTTAACAAACTACAATAGAATCCAATGATAGTCAAGTAGGTTTTTTTCAGTGTTGTCAGAAATCAATGGAATATACTCAGGGATATTTTAAACAGGTGGCAGAAGTTTTACTGGCCCTGCACCACCTAAAGACAGCATTCCACCTCATGCAACCTGATGACCACATATTCTGGAAAAGACAACAACAAAAAACCAATCTCTAGTCTAGCTTGAAAGAACTCCACATATAGCTGTCGAATTAGAGGGAAATGAGACTTCAGTAAAACACACACCTAAAACTGACACCACTTCCAATGACATGTAATACGTATGACATGTAATACGACCCAAAATTAAAATGAACCCAAACAACCCAGAAGCAGTTGACACCATCTGATGTGGACAGATACCACCAAGATCATGGAGTGAGAACCTATTCAACCAAGTGTAATGCAGGTAGAGACCCTGGCCTGCTGATTGTGCCAATTTTAATGCAGGTGATCAAGCCTAACCAACTAATTTGATATTCCAGAGAAACATACAGGAGCCCAGGGACAGTCATGCTTTTATTACTTACTCACACGTAGAACCCAGTGGTGTCAGGCCAGTGGGTGTTCAGCCTACTTACATGACCCAGTGACAGCAGGCACAATTGGTGAAATGCCACACATGGCACTCTGCACCATGCCATCTAACAGACATGGTCAGCTTTTATAAGGTTACAAACAGTGCAACTAGTTAACAGTTACCACACCTCCTGCTTATTATTGCAGATGTCTCTTTTATGCTTACATCCAAACCCTCTGCTTATGTGGGTCAGGTGGTTGTCCAGATTAACCCATCTTCATTCCAGGGCCTCAAGTTTATGGAAAGGGCATCCCACCTTCATTTACCTTACACGAAGTGTTTTGGATGTTATGTGGAAGTCTTTGGGTGTTGAGGTACAAACAGATGATTCCCATAAAGATTGCATGAAATGAGAGGTTTATTAGATCAAAGGGTCTGGAGGGGGAGAATGAAGAATGTTGGCAGGGGAGGGTCCCAGCTTGCCTAACCTAGTCTCCAGTGAGGGTTTATGGGGGGGCAGGGAGGAGCACATATATGTTCCAGTTTCTTGCCTTGATTGTGACACAGAGGGGAGGGATAAGGCTTTCCCAAGGATCCTGGGGATTGGCAGTTTCAAAATAAATGGTGCAGAAAGTAGATGTGACCAAGGCCATTTGGAGAAGCTAAGGGCAGCTTCTTATCATCCAAGCCAAATGGAAATTGATACCTTGCAAATAAATTATGCAGCAGGAAAGACCTTCAGTGGCAAGGGGGCAATTGAGAAGAATTGGCAGGGGGTGATCATAGAAGCTGAGGTTACCTCTTATCCATACATGTGAAGGTGCACCTGCTGCTAGTTGTGATTATGCACAGAAGGGTTAATTCAGGTGGTTATTCAAAAGGTGAAATTATGATTAAGTCAGGACGAGGTGAAGATGTGCAAATATAGTTTATTTTATTTCTTTACACAAAATTCCCATGATTAATCGTCACCCTTGTACTTTTAGTTATATTTATAATTTTGTTTTTACTCTTTTGTTATCTTTTTCAAAAGCCTATTTTCCATAATTTCTCTAGTCATCAAGATTAAACCCTTAGATACAATAACATTACTAGGAGAAGATGTGGTTCAAGCAGTTGAGAAACCACCTCCCACATCAGAGGTCCCAGGTTCATTTCTCTGTGCCTCCTGAAAAGCAAAAATACCAACAACAAGCAAAACAAAAGAAAAACAATTCAGGGAAGTCTATGTGGCTCAGTGGTTGAGCACCGGCTTCCCACATATGAGGTTCCAGTTTCAATCCGTGGTCTCGGTATCTCAAAAAACAAACAAAAAATAACAAAAACAACAACAAAAATCCCAAGGGGACTTCACGTCAGCAGTCCAACAGTGGTTTACATGAACTAATATCCAGATGACTTGTCCCAAGAGAACAAACGTAAAACCAGGCAGAAAAGCCTGGCAACACGTGACTGAGGGTGTCTGCTCCTCTAGGTTTGAATTTCCTGGTCTGAAAAGTGGGACCGTGGTCAGCACCCATTTTATTTTGCATGAAAAAGAGCTTTCTCCTGAGAAAAGATAAACAATCATACTTTCATTTTTTTAAAAGCTTCACTACATAAAATTATTGGTTTACAAAGCAATACACTTTGACATCCAAATAAAATAGTTTTATTCTCCTGGGAAATTCTCAAACACTTCTTGTATCACATATGATGCTAACAAATATAAAGCATGAAATCTAAATTTCACAGTTTCATGACAAAATGCATAAGGAAAACCAAAGCTGCACAGAAAGCTCACCTAAGCCATTGGGGCCTGAGGAAATGGGCTTTAGGGAACAAGCTGGACTCACCAGCAGCCTCTCCTGCTGAGGTCCAGAAGCAGAACCCCTAGATCCCATGCTGGGCCTCAATGGAAGAAAAGAGGCCAACTAAGCCCAGAAGTTTAGCAGCAAAACTCAGGCTCCATCCTGCCATGCTCCCTTTGGTTTTCTCTGCTTAAACCAAAGGCACCTGGATCCACTGCCTGAGGAGAGTGAAAAAACCACCCTGGGGAAGTGGCTGCCTCGGGAGAGAAGACCAGGTTGGGGGAGCTTTCACTCACCCCCATGGAGCAGAGAAGGGCCTGAAGGCCATGAAACGGGTTTTTTTCCAAACACAGAGGAGGACCACATGCTTACACGGCCTCTATTCTCAAAGCACCAAGATTGAGCCGTTGCCAACCATATCTCTTCAGTGCAAACTGCTGGCCTTCTGGTTACCCACATCACTGGGGAGGCATTACTACTACCGATGTGCAGAGAAAGGTTTGTCTGGTCAAATCCATGAAACTGCAGGTTGTCTGTGCAAAGGAGAGGTGGACAAGAGAGGATTTACACTTGCAGCAGCCAGCAGAGCAGCTAACCAACCCCATGCCCCACTCGCAGGACATCACTGAGGCATAAATGTGTGTGCTGGGTGGGGGTGATGAGGTGGGGGACACAGGACTCAGGTTCCCCAAAACTTCCTGCCTAAACAGAGGCCCCCAGCGCCCCTGACACGCAAACACCAACAAAGCCCTCCGCGTGTTCAGTGCCCTAAGATTCCCAGTTTTGTCACAACCCAGCCTTCCCTTTTACCTCCCTGATGTCAGCAGGAAACAAAATCATGACAAGGGCTTTTTATACGGGCCATGAGCTCAGCGGTCTTAGAAGAGAAGTCAGAAGCCCGATGGCACCAGAGAGCCTTCTAAGACACTTCTGTGTAGTTTAAATAGCCCAGAAAGGAACCGGGTTATGTTTACCACAGGCTGGCAGGCAGTCTCACCCACTGGTGCTTCCCTAACCCTAGCCACAACTTTCCCAACCTCCCTAAACATGACTCTTTTTCTAATAGAGTAAAAGGAAAAGACCACATTTCCCCAGAAATAAAGTTGGATCAACAACTGTCTTCAACCACACTCTTTAATTTCAGCAGGAAAAATATCGATGCTTTATAAGGAAGGAGAACTTCAGTGTACTTTTAGATAGTTTCAAATTTTATGGAATGCCATATAGAGCAGAAATATTGTATTTCCAGAACTTGATTTGAATACACATTTGGCTGAAAAAATAAACAAATGTAAAATACCTAAACTTCTAAGAAAATAAGTGAAACCCAAAGCACCCTATTTTTTGTACAGCTGATTATCTTTTTAAGCAGCTGTTAATAAGTTGTGAACAGTAGATACCTGTTTCCAAAAGAATTGTAGTTAATAGCTATTGGATACTAGAACAGCACAATGAATACTAGAAATGTGGCTTACTAAAAATAAATATGCTTGTTTTAAATATATTAATGAGCTGACTGAGAAACACCCTGGAAGGGAAATTCCAAGGCGCTGGTCTCCAAGATGCAGACACAATCCCTGGGTCTGTGGCTAACTGGTGTGTGACAGGAGAGGTGCTTAGACTCTGAGCTCTGGTTTCCCAACTTGACAACGACCCATAGACTGAAGCCTCGTTAGCAGGTGCTCCGTGAGGGCCTCTGCGCTCAGGACAGCCACCAGCGCCTCCTGACCACTGTGATCCTGAAGCTGAGGCTCAGTCAGTCAATGCCACAAAAATGCAAATGAACGGCTGGGATTCAGTTCTGTGAACTTTTACTGTGAAAGCAGAGCACACCAGGAAGGGGCAGAAGAGCTCCTTAGGCCGGTTTGGCCTAAAGAGAGAAAGCGGCAGACTATCGGGTGGCCTAGGACGCCACAGAACCATCTCCCTCAGCAAAGCAGTTGCTGCTGCTCTAAATAATGTAACCTAGACATATACTCTAATGGGAAATTCCTAATTTATAGTAATATAATGGAATATCTGACTTCCATTACAGTCAACTTAGCTGGACTTCCATTTACTCTGTAAAAAGAGAAACACCCTCGTGCAAAAATGTTCACCAAACCACCTAACAAGGCAAACGGTGTTGCCCCACCCTTAGAGGCTGATTTTTAATATTAACTTTCCCTTTCCAACTTATAAAGCCAAATAAAGTTTCTCATGTTAGCAAAGGCAATGATTTTATCCCAATCCCTTTCCCCTGACTTGGTTTTCACGGCAATGTGGGGTCCAGATGCCACCACGCTTGGTGGCTTCGGCATGTCCTGCTTTAAGTGGCAGCAGCTACAACAAATATTGTAACCATTAAAAATTAGAAATGGAAAGCAGAAAGATGTAGGGGAAAGGTTGTTGGAAAAATGTAACTTGATAGAATAGAAGAAGAAATTTTAAAGAAATTAATCATTTCAAAAAATATGCCTTTCAGATTTCCACAAAATAGTGATGTTAAAAAATGCAATATATCATGGCCTCATTTTTTTATCACATAAATGTATTTTACTGAAAATGAAAATATTAAATATGACAATCCATGCTCAAAAGAGAAATATTATGGGATGATTTCCATGGAGTAAGAACTTGTTACAATTATATACTCATTGATGATGGAAAATTTATCAAAGATTAGAACTGTCATATCTTCACTATGAGAAACTATAGCAAACAGAAATTCTGCAAAGTCAAACATCATAGGATTCAAAATATACACTATAGAAGCATCACTTGATAGATCATCAGACAAATAAGACTACCCTAACAATTTTATTAAGCAACATTGTGGGGCAACAAAAATGAAATAAAATGTACACGAGTTCTAAAACAAGCAACAATACAGCAAATAGTAGCAGATATCATTGTATTGTGGAAGATAAAAATTATTTCATACATAAAATGAAAATACTATTGAATAGGAAAGGAGGAGGCAATTTTATGCAAAATTCAATAAGGAAATGCCAAATGTATAAACTGGAAAGAACAAATAGAAAATGAAATTTAAGAGAAATAATTGATAATAATATTTAGAAATTGTATATGTATGCAAGCATGTGTGTGTTTACATATAAAGAATGATTTTGAATCTTTACTTTGCTATGAGAAAAATAGACCTATTAGTAAAAATAGCTAACAATTTATATATTTGTATGTGTGCATATTCAAGCATTAAATAATCTCTCAGGAGGTAATAAAAGGTTGAATAAAATTTTTATAATATAGACATAAAGTGACAGTGCTGAAAACATGTGGGAATAAGTTTGTCCTTCTCCTAAGATAGAAATAATATTGGAGATTATCTTTTAAAATCCTAGGAAATATTCTTCAGGAAAAAGTAAGTTCCAACTTTGATATAGATTATCTCATGTTGCCATATAAATTAAAAACACACACCCAAAAATATCAAGGCTCAATCTCAGAATCATAACATTCAATATGACATTTTAGAGAAAAATCAAAACAGTGAAGACAAAGAACAGTACCAGATTTTATCAACCCCTTTGTATTGGAATACAATAATTATACATATTTAAACTTATGGAGGACACTGCCACCTATAATAATTCTACATAAATTTAAATTGAAATATAAATTAAGATATTGCAAAAAGTGTCATATGGATGAATATGAGTGTCTAGAAATATCACCTCCAAAAATTTTAAGAGTGAAACTTGAACGTAAAATTGACAGTGATTTGTTTTACAAGGACACATCAGTGAAGATGATACATGTATATTCAAATCACGTTAAGAAGCTGCATATGCAGTTTTAAATTTTTGAAATATTGAAAATATGAGAGTATTAGCCATTAGAGAGATATGATCACATATGAAACTGTTACTGGGATTATCAATTTGGACCACATAAATTCATGATATACATGCACTACTTTCATATCAAATGAATAATAAACACTTAGCCATATGGGCCCAGCCTGTCATTTTATCAGTTGTACAATGAAGGATAAAATAAATGATCATACATTCCCTAAAAGTGAATTTTTCTTGGTACAGATTCTAATATACAAAGCCAATCTACCAGGGATTCATTTCTGAGATAATAAATAAATATATAATTTATGAATTAGAATGTTGACTCAGCCTGTGAGAATTCAGTAATAAAACACTTTTCATCTTGAGAAGATATACTGCTGTATCTCATTTTGAGGAAAAATATGTCACATATTATAAGCAATGTCTGGTATACTGAAGGAAATATCTAATACCATCTATTGCTACATCACACCCCACCCTATGGTTTCTTTGTACTTCATCATGCAGAAAGAGTGAATGTTTCGAGCATGTCATTCATTTTTCCACCCAAAGCTCAAGCAGAGAATAAAAGCATCCTAAAATATTTTGTGTTGAAGGACATGGTTTTACAGTCACATTTTCAGGGATGGAAGCAATTCTCCTCAGTTTCCAACTTTAGCACAGGTCTAAGCACCATACCCTTATTTTCTCTTCATTCCTCAGTGGTCAGTTCTCTTCACTTAAGTTTTTCTACATTAAAAGACACAATGTTATCTTACAGAGTGACATTATCCAGCAACTTGAACATCTCTCATGGTATAGGCATCTCTTAAGGTGTTGAAGAAAAGATATCTTCATCTCAACTTGATGCCATACTTTGTTTACTATATTCTTATTGTCTCCTTAATTCTGTCATTGTGCAGCATTTTAATCACTTTTTAAAATTGGTGCAGACATTATAAAATAGTGAATACAAAGAAAACAATTTGAATTGAATAACCTATTTCAAAACACTCAATATTCTTTTCCAGGGTGGCAGTATCCTGTAATTTGGAATTCTCTCAAGCGTGTGGTCACTTATTTTTGTACAATCCCATACAATTCTCCATATGATTTTCATTATATTCCATAATTAAAAATCATCCTAAACATTTTCAAAAATGTTTTAACAATGTGGAAAGAGTTTTTAAGAAGAATATATGAGCTACACTCTTGAAGATTGAGTATGAATAACTATGACAGAGAAATATACAGACCACTAACACTTAAGTAAACAATTCCAATTATATAAATGACAAAATAGTAGATATTAGAGGAAGAAAATGAAACTGAAGAATAGAGATCATGTACAAATTAAACTTTTAAAATTGTGAATTTAAGTATTCATAATCCAAAAATCCTGCTGCAGTTATCAAAACATCTGCTGATCATTCTGTCTAGAGAATTGTTAATCTCCATGTACCACACAATATAGATGATGGGGCTCATGAACCGGGGCACCCTGGATTAGAACATGGCTGTAGGAAGATATCTAAGAGATGCATTATCTATAATCTGACGTAAGAGAACACTTGAAACAGCCATTACAAACAAAATGAGAATTGCCACCTGTGGGGAACAGTAGGATAAGGCTTTGTTACCACCTTCTATAGAACATATCATAAGTATCAATGAAAATATATTTAGATATGATATAAACCTAAAACAAGAACATACTAAAAATTCAATCATTCATTGCTAGGACCAGAGACTCAGAAAACCAAATATCTGAAGATGTGATTCTCAAAATGTGAGGAATATCCCAGAAGAATTGATAGATCATGTTTGACTGTGTAAAGGGAGGCCTAAACATGGTACCAGTCTGGATAGCAGAATGGATGAGCACAGTGGCCTTTAAATGACCAGCTGCCTGCATGTACAGAAAAGGGGTGATAGTGAGGC
The DNA here is from genome assembly GCA_029593785.1 of Cabassous unicinctus. Lineage (NCBI taxonomy): Eukaryota > Metazoa > Chordata > Mammalia > Cingulata > Chlamyphoridae > Cabassous > Cabassous unicinctus. The sequence goes on along the minus strand of JAQZBX010032201.1, from coordinate 6,127 downwards.
CATTTTGCCAAAGTTGGCAGATGGCAATAAAATGGTCATAAGATATCACCTCAAGGTATGTGCACCTCAATAAAATATTCAGGAAAATCTGATTGGCACATGGGGGGAGAAAAATTAGTTTACTCTCTACCAGAAAATTCACAATCAGATTGTGAAGAGAAGCTGAAATCTAGAACAGATCTATGAGGCATAAATTTCTTATAAAGGAGCACATTGAAGAGTGTAGCTCTGGATTTGATACAATGACAATAACTGTTAGAAGGTTTCTAGTAATTTCTCCCAGTTAAATTGCTAGGAAAAAATCTCCAGAGAACTTGAGATACCATGAAGTGGTGAGGTTTTCTATGTCTGTTGATATGCTGTAGTATAAAATGATAAGATGATGGAAGCCACCAAATTAGTGAAATAAGTACCACAAATCAAAATAAATTAAGATTTTAAGAAAATATAACAAGCCATTTGCAAATTTAATAAATAATTTCTAATGACTTTCAAATACAATACAACTTTATTAAGAAAGAATTCTATATAAAAATTATAAAATTAATTAAAATGTACTTTGAAAAATACAGCATTCTAAATTTTTTTCATTAATAGGTTACATGTAAAAGTATAATGTATAAAATTAATATTTTACTGGAAAAATCACATGCATTAATTGTTCACTAAAACATATAGCAATATTTTAAATGTAAAAATAGGCATTGATTAAGTACACACAAAAGCAGATAAATAATAATATATCATTGCAAATATATTTGTCTTGATCTCAACTTTATATTAATTATAATATCAGATGTGAAATAATTAGCAACTAAAGAGAAAAAATTAAATTAAAAAATTAAATTTAAAAGAAATAGCATGAAATTATATATTGTATGTATATACGTGTATATATATATATATACACACACAAAAGAAACCACACAGATATGTGTCATAGGTATAGCAGGCCTTGTGAGAAAATTTAAAATTTCAATGAAAGCAAACCAGTGTTTTAATAATTTTGTAGATATCTTCAGTAGTTTAAAATGTGAAGCAATTTTATAGACATGAAAGGAGAAGAAGAGGAGAAGGAAGAGAGAAAAAGATACAAATATACACAAAAAGGTAACTTATTTGACCACATTACAATGAAGAATTTCTTTTTCTAGAACCAAAACAAAGGCAATGAAATTGATACCATAAACCACTTAAAATTAACCTTTAAGGTCTAGAAAGCAATTCTGAAATGGAGTAAATACACATATCTTAGTTTAAACATAGAAATATATTCTTTACATTTTGTGATGACTGAAAATAAAATGTATAACCATGTGGTACTGCCACAAAATCATAAGTATGGAAAAAATATATCTGGATGTACCAATTGCTATTGAGTATGTACAGCCAAGGATATGTGGATGTAATGCTTGTGTGTGAGCATAAGTTGTTACAACTGCTTTGCAAAACCAGTTTTATTGTTTTAGTCAGCTAAGACTTGTTTAGCTTGCAGTAAGGAATAAACATTTAGTCATTGATGAAAGTCACAGGGGTTATTTTCCACTTATGGCACACATCCATTTTATGCTGTCTATAGCTTTGCTATATGTATGATCCACATTCAAAAAGCAGGCTATTGGAGAACCCTAAATATGGGATGTTAGTGGTTCTCTTGGTCGATTTAAAAGTACATATGTTAGCTCTTAAATCCACACACATTACTTTTGCTCAAATATTGTTCATCAAAGAAGATTAAGTGACTCAGTTTGCTGTTAATGAATGGTGACTCTATTTATATATATTAAAAAGGGTACTACAGAGAGGGCCACCTCAGAAGAGGCATGGGATATTTTGAATTGTAGTGCAAACAAGAATTTATGTATTAAGCTGTTGATACACATGCTGGACCCTGCATTGGAGGCCAGGATTATGATTATCTGTAAGATGGAAGAAAAAGATATGAAAAGAGAGAAACACAGTAAACCTAGTATCCTGGAATATTTACATAATATTGAAACTATTTTTATAATTACTCATTGAAATCTCTATGTGGTTTGGAAAATAATTATTTCTTGCTTTCAAATTAACAGGTAAAAGCCAGAATACTGTGTTGTTATTGATTAAATTTCAAGTGCTAAAGATTTTTTCAAAAAACTAATTGAACATTTATTAATATTTATTCACTTCCTTGATTTCACTTTTTTTATTTTCCTAGGCTGCTCAAGCAAATACTTATGAAATGTGTTGACTTAAACCATGTGAATTTATTAGCTTATCGTTTTAAGCCTAAAAGAACTTCCAAATCAAGGCATTTTCAAGGCAATGTTTTCTCCCCAAAGACTGTGGTGTTTGGGGGCTGGTTGCTGGTGATCCTTGGTGCTTAGTGAGCTACATGGAGGCATCTCCTGGCCTCTCTCTCCCTTCTGTTTTTGGTTTTGTTGATATTTGGCTTGTGGCAGCTCCATCTATGGCTTTATTTCACTCTCTCAATTTCATTCTGCTTTTAAAGGACTCCAGTAATAAGATTTATACCCATTCTGATTGTAGTGGGGTACATCCTGAAGTAATCACATCAAAAGGTCCAACTTACAATGGGGTCACAGCCACAGGAATGGATTAACTTTAATAACATGTTTTTTTCTGGGGTACACATGGTTCCAAACCAACAAAATAATTTCTAAAACTTGAGTTACATTTTGTCATGTTTAATGAAATATAGTGATTCTTACTTCATAAATATTCCTTCCCTGAATGTGCAAACTTCCTGAAGTTAAAAGGAAATAAATAAAAAAAACTGTCATTTTAATTCACCTCTTCAGTTGATATCCAGTTTCTAATGCTCCAGTATACCATGCCACAGATTAAGGAGCACAGCTACAGATACTCTCCACTAGAAACACAAAATATGACAGAAAATATGAGGTAGTTTCATTAATATTTATTTTTTAGTTAATGGTTCTTGAACAGTTGTATATTCATATAGGATAAAAAAAATTTCACTCCTCCCTCTCACTATACACAAATGATATAGAATAAAGATCACTATAAGTCAAAGCTATAACAGATTTAGAGACTATTAATGGATAATGTCTCCATGATTTCAGGCTGTCATGTATTTCTTGTATTACTCATACAAGAAGCAAAATGCAAACACCAATGTAAAATACTGATTTGTTTGTTAGAAGAGTTTTGATAATTTCTTTTTCTCAAAGGATATAGAGATTATATAACAAATCAGGGAAATGTATCTGTCACAAGTATTATAGACAGGAAATTCTTAGAAAAGAATTACAGACTAATATTAAAGTACATTAAAACATTCAAGCTTAGTACAATTCTATATATATGTATATACATGCATATACATATACATACATATACATATATATGCAAATACATATACTAAGCGCATTTAAATACATTTGAAATATCTGACAATATAAAATATGGAAGAGGATATTGAGAAAAAAGAAATCTCAAACACTATTTAAGGGTGTACTAATTGGTACAATCAGTTTAAATTATATTGTGGAAATATATCAATTGGCTTAGTTTATTTTATACTTGAGTGATCCACCAATATTCGGTGCACAACTACTTTTTCAGGATTCCTGTCCATTTTCTATTGGACTAGCCCTTTACTGTAGAAAACAGGCTGATGGAGAATCATCCACCCAAATGTCAAATAGAAAACAGATTGTGGAAAAGTATAATGCTCTCTTTAATCCACACTATTACTCCCTTTGTCAATTATTTGGAAAAAGCCTGATACCTGGTCTAGCTTTATATCCATGGGATAATGAAGCACTCTCAAAATATAAGGGGGAGCACTAAAAGGTTAAGTATACTTCAATCGACCTCAATCATACTTTATTAAAAGTAAAGGTTTGTATAACCAAAACCCAATGGGCATGCATTAGGAGCAAGAGATGATATTTTTCTAATTTTGGCCACTTAGACAAGGGGTCTTAAATCCCTACTCCTTGATGGTTGCTAATGTTTTAATCTCCTTTGCCTGAGCCATCACTTTGCATTTCCTTGTATCTGTGGTAACCTTGGTTGAAACCTGGACATTTTGAAATATGTGTGCTATCATTGGAATTCAGACTCTGAGACGTCTGTTCCTTCAGATTATAGATACATACTATTGTGACATTCCTTGAATATCAGTAATTATCAAAAACAAAAAATGAAAAATTAAACATCTTTCTTAGTCTATGCATACTGACCTGTACAAACATTCTCCTTTAGAGCTTATCCATACAATTTCTATAAAGAATAATTTGAGACCAAGGAATAGGGCTGTCCTGATGCTTTCTCAGCATGCATCTTGCCTTGAGTGTGGGCATGGATACCTATGCATTTCTCCATTTGCAGGGATTTAAATGTCCCCTTTTACATAGGAAACAATTTCCTCACAGTTCCAGGTATTATAGCCAGCAATTCATTTCCCCAGGCAGCACAACTGGACTGCTCTTCCAAAGCACCCTGTAGGCAGAGAGCATTCTGTATTGCCTCCAATGCAAGAAACAGTCAAGAGATGGAGAGTTCTCAGGCCACCATCAGACAAATTAGTCCAGACATATATGCTCCCTGTATTTGCACACCGATTACTGTGTTCCCAAGAGAACCAAGATCAAGCATCCAAACTAGGAGTTCAGGCTGGCTCCATGTCTAGCCAGTAAAGGGTGGGCAAGGGGCCAGCCAAGCTGCCATGAGATCCTACTAGTTTTTAGATGGCTGTTACTTGGTTCTTCACTCATCTCATTGTTGCAGTGCTTTAACTGCTTTCTGGAGCTTCATAAAGGTATTTCTGCTACTTCTTTCTAATTGTTCAAAGTTTCTGTGGGGTTTTTGGGAGGTGAAATGTCTCACTTATCCATGTTGATCACAGCCAGGATTTAAAGGCTTTTGATATTTATTCATTGTTGGCTTGTATCTGAATAAATATACTAAACCATAAAACCCCTGCATTTTACCAGTTACAGGATGAAGGTAGAAGTTAAATGACCACTAATTCTTTAAGGCTGAATGTTTTCTAGCTAGGGACTCTAAGTAAAAAGCAGCTTTTTACAGGTTCAATTTTGAGATTTCAAAACGTTATTTCATTTGCCCTCAGAATGTTCACTCATCTTCTGAAATAAAACAATTTCCATATTGAGAGGTTTTATTATATCTTTTTTGGTGGGAAAAGAGTATTATATATATTATCACACATTCTTCAAGCAAAATCCTATTCCACTAATTGTTAAATTTCCTTACACTTGGTAACTACTTGCTGTTCATCATGCAGAAATATTGGCTGCATCAAGCTAGGCATGCACATACTCAGCAAGATCACATGGAGAGAGGAAAAGATTCCAATTAATATTCTGTCTTGTGGTCCTGGTTTTTATACTCTCTTTTTGAATGAGGGATTCAGCACACATATCAGTGCTATATCATTGTTGTGTTCTTAATTCTGCAGTTGTGTCTCAATTTTAATCATCTTATTATTTTATGCAAACATTGTAGAAAGATGAATGCAAAGAGGGCAATTTTAATTGAGTTTTCTTATTCAAAACTTTCAATATTCCCTTCCAGGATAGCAGTATTCTGTAACTTGAAGTTCTCTCAAATGTGTAGGCACTTATTATGGCACTTGCCCATGGTCTTCTCATGCCCAAAGTTTGTTATTCTTTGACATCACTCAGCAATTTCCAAAATGTTATTCAAAACACTTTTAAGAATGTGAAATATCTTTTCCACAAGAATGTGTGAATTACAGAAATGTATGGATTTGAAAAAATTAGAAGTAGATATATTGCTGGCATATGAAACAACAAATCAAACATGAAACATATGGAACAACAAATTATATGCAGGGTACAAAACCCCAGACAGTTATTACGGGTAGACTCTAATTTTGAACATATATCATATATAAATTAAACATCATTCAAATAAATTTTAGAATTGTTTATTCAAGAAAAACCGTGCTTGGGAACTCAAAATATCCGTGGAAAATTCTGTGTAGCATGTTGTTAATCTATCTGTTCTGCAGACTATAGATGATGCGGTTTATGAACGGAGGCACCATGATGTTGACCATGGCTATGAGAATAATTTTAAGAGAAGCTTTATTTGCAAAGGGACCAAAGGCTGC
>JAQZBX010032200.1:0-25999 GCA_029593785.1 Cabassous unicinctus | reverse complement strand
CTCAGCAGAGCAAAAGTAGTGACTTCAGTCCTTGGTGCCTTTAGGATGGGTGAGTATTCTGCTTGGGCTCTCCTTGCTGATCTTTTCAAGAGCCACCAGGAATCAGGTGTTCTACATCCTCAATATATGAAAGCTTTCATTACCATACCGAAACAGGCTTGTCATTGCCCACCGCGTCCTGTTCTCTGTGGACAGATCTGCTTAGTGCTATGATCCAGTGTTAGAAAGCTCTTTGTTTCCACACACCAAAACCACATTGCCCAACATCTCTGGCAAGAAAAAATTTGATATCAAATATCTGTTCAGCAGTCATTTGTTTTGCTTTTATTCAGTAATGCACTGGGTTAAAAAATGGTTATTTAGTGGGTCCTTTCAAATTCCAGTACCAGTAATGGCCTAGGCATTAGTCTAGGTATTACAGATCTAAATGAACAGTTGAACAAAAACAAATATTCTTGCCTTCTTCCTTCTTACATTCTAGCAATACACAGAAAAGTAAAGATCAACCATACTATAAAAAAATAGCTTTAATATGAACATAATATGAACTCATCCTATAAATCACAAGCATAACCTCTCATATTGGGTCATATATAAACCCAAGCTTTCTTGATGGTCAGCACCCAAATTTTCCAAAGAAATTCAGTAATGTTGAAGATAGAATGGATTCCACTATTATCCAATAAATTTATGTATGAAAACACCAAATCCAGAAAGAGAAAATAAACCTAAGCCAATAATCATACGCTAGTTCTTTGCTTTATATGGTGGAAAATGCTAATTAAACAATATAAATACTTGTTTCTCTTCATCCCACCCCATTTTCACCTTTTCAGCCTGGGTTTTTATTCCTATTAATTCGTGGACATCAGTCTTGATGAAAATATTTTGATCAGTATAACAATCTCATAAAATTTTGTTAGCCTTCATTGTATTTCATCCTCAGCAGAACTGGAATAATTTCTTAGCACTCAGAATCTGGGCAAAAATTTCTTCACTTAATGGTGATCTTGGTGGATCATCTCCATGTTCATCCAGCCCATCCTTTATGCCAGCTGGATCTCTCTTTATACATTCAAGGATCACTGCCCCAGGATTCCAGGTAGCCTCTCTTCTTGTAGGAATCTTGCAAGAGGAAGCTTATCAATACCATAAAGCCCCTGCTTTGCAGGTAGTCTTGGGGACACAACTAATATTTGTTATCTCCCATCTAGTTCATTCTAAATTTCTCTCACCACAGCTAGCCCCTCTGCTAGTCTAAGGAACTAACCAGGTGCCAGATCATCAACTCTGATGGGTCTGATCTCCTGGTCACACATACACACAAAGTCACTTACACACATACACAATTGCTTAATTTCTTTAGACTCCAAAGGACAACCTTGGGGCAGGGCCCCAGCACTTCATGTTCTCTAGGAGCCATTTCTGACCAAAAAAAATGGTGAGGAGGAGCAGGACTTCAGAGGAGGATCTCCAGGAGACCATAGAGTAAATGAGCCCCTGCTCAGGCATGCAGCTTCTCCCTGACCATCATGGGATTTTTGGAGCTGGCACTGGTGGGAATGAAAGTTCAGGATCCCACGTGAAGCTTGCAAAAAGGGGTGACTCTAGGGCTTCCAGAGTCTACACTGGTCACTAGAGAGAGCAGAGGGGCCAGAGGACATTCCAGTATCACTTAAACCATCACAGCCCTGAATCTCTGGGTGCAGTTCCTGCCCCTACACTGTCAGACCCAAAAGATCCTCAAACAATAGAGCTAATCCCTTTATTTACACATGAGGAAACTGAGGCTCAGAGAGAAAGGGATGTATCAATGTTCATATAGTGAGTCAAATTTTATCTGGTTCATCTCATGAGCCTGCTCATATTCTTAGCCAATGTTAAAGGTGAAATAGGAAATCTAGCCTGCTTTCTCCATCTCACAGGAGTTTGGTGTATAATCTCTACATTGTAAAGGGCATACGTGTAAACATACGGGTTAAAAATGTATTAAAATCCTTGATTCTAAGCCCTATCCAGGAGTAGACCTTGGCTGAGCACAAATCTCTGATGTCAGAGATGTTCCTGCGTTTGCTGGGACTACTTGTGGAACCATGCGCAAGTTTCCTCCTCTGTACATAGACTCCAAAAAATGTTGGCATTTATCTCAAGAATCCTATGAAATGATATCTACAAGTATGCTCATAGAATATTTATTCATAATAGCCCAAACTGGAGGCAGTTCAGATTTCCATCAATAGGAGAATATATAAACAATGGATGATAATTCATACAATTGAAAATTACAAAGTATTAAAAAAAGATTTAACTAATGCTATATACAACATTCTTATACTGAAAAGTGAAAGAAGCCTTACCTAACAGAGTTAAAAATGTATGATTTGAATGGACATAAACTACCGAGAATAGGAAAAACTTATCTGTGGTAGGAAACAGAATCCGAAAACTGGTTGCCCTTGTAGGAATAGAGGTCAGATTTATTAGTTGGGGATTATGAGAGTAATTTATGGAATAAAGGTTAATATTCTATAGCAATAAGGATTTGGTTAAATAGGTATATATTTTTATGCTTGTTAAAACTCATCACTTAAGATATGTGTATTCCATTTTATGTAAATATTTAGTAAAAGTGGCTATACTAAAAATACTGAATTCTAAAGTCATTCATTCTGAATTACTAGGTAAAAGTTTACTGATGTTTGCAATTTGATTTAAAGTGGATAAAAATAAGTTGGTTCAATTTACCAATGGGTTATATGATAAAGCAAGTGCATTCAAATGTTAAGGGTAGAATCTCTATTGTGGGCTATAAGTATCAACTGTAAAATTCTCCCAGCTTTCCATTATTTTTTAAATATTTCAGGATTACATGTTGGAAAACCAAACCTTTATGAATCCCTTCCTATATTCATATTTTGTGCAAGTCCCTAAGCAAAGACATGAAAGTTAAGGCTAACTGAATCTGTTGGGTTCATGATATAAATTGGGAAAGAAGTCTGTGAAAAGCATGACAAAAACAATATTGGAACAATCTTCAGCTTTCCACATTCCTTTAGGGACTGAAAAGAAACACCCTGTCCTCTGTGTTCACTCTGTCTAACCCCTCCCTAGCCTTCTGGACAGGTAGAGGGAGGCTTTCTTTACAAAGATCAGAGGGAGCTACAGAGCACAAAAAACGTGGATATGACCATGTGAAAGACAAACAACTCACTGAGTATGCCCTGTTAGTGTAATTGTTAGTACCACAGGAGACAGACTTTCTGCTGATTGCTCTCCCATGAAGAACTACTACTGTGGACTTTCATATTCTGTCCTCTGCTTTGGTGGAGGGGAAAAGCACTAATTAAAACTGAGCATGTCTTGCTCCATGTCCTCCTTTTGCAGATCCAGAACTTGTGATGATGGTTTTCATTAGGGCTCTGAGAAAAAAACACACTTTCTTTTGGGTTTGCACCAACTACACTGAACATGTGTCACTTTCCAGTTTCCTCAAGTGTTCATCACCTTCTTACTATCTGACCCTTCCCTTTTTGAAGGGAATCAAGAAATCTGCATCATTTTCAACATCTGTAACTCTTTAGGGTTTCTCTTTCTACTCTGGTGTTCTGCATACAGATTACACTGCCTGGTGCACTCTCTTACAGCCACACTTCTATCATTGTCAACCAGTGGTGTCAGGTCTTTCTGAGATTCCCTTATTTATTAGGGTCACTGAGCTTCTGATATTCTCCCTGTAGTCAGTGGTATGAGCATGCAAATTTTGACATTTCCTTCCTTATCTCAACAGGGTCCAGCCTGATGTTTTTCTTTCTTTAGCTGCCCAAGGAGTAGAGAAGGTGCATATGGATTTGAGGCAAGACACCTAAGTCTGTGTCTGGGACCCAGGTCAGTCACAGTATGAGTAGCTCCCTCAGCAGGGTCAACATTGGATGATAAGGGAAGTAGGAACCAGCAGAAGGGGCAAGAGCAGGGGAATCTCCTCTCTGTGCCCAGACTCTTCTGTCTGAACAGAGCCTGTGTCCAGGCTTTTCTCTGTCCCCACTTGTCTCACCAATCCCTGCCTGAGGCTCAGGATACATCACAATAGGGCATCTGTGATTTTTCCCTAATCCCAAAACTGTAGCCTGATTCCTTACCTGAATGTCCTTTCCTGCCAAGAGTACTCCCTGCTCCATCTCAGTGAAACTCATCTCTGTGTTACTATAGTCCACAGTAAGGAGAAATCCAGTGTGTAGGTGAATTCATTGGGAATCAGCATCACACTTCATTTGGAAGCAGGGCAGATCTCCAACCTACTGTTCATAGCACAGGGCACAGGGATGAGGAAGGGTCTTCTAATTCCATGAGGGTGCGCAGGAGTTGTAGCTCTTCCCTTCCTCCACTGCCTATATTCCACCCCTCTGAGGCCATTTCTCAGTCAACAGAGAGTGGTTTCCATTGTGGCAGTAAGCCACAGCAAAGCCTTTTTTTCTTTTCTTTTTTCATAAGCATAACAAACATTTCTTCCTATTTGTCTTTAATAAATGAGGTATTACTGGGTAAAGGTCTAGAAAAACACAGGAATCCAGAAATATGAATCAGTATTCAGGGTTGCTTATGTCTTAGGTTTGTCTAGTTGAAAAGAAAGCAAAGAGGCTGATAATTGCATTTGACAACACTAAGATTTTATTGACACACATGTCAAAGTCTAGGTTCAACAAGAATAAAATGTAATCCATGCACTGCTTTTTGTTAGGACCCTGACAGACTGCTCTTTGGTTATAAGTATAAAACAAAAGCAAAAGAGTACTGAAAAGCTCAAGTCTTCAAATCAGATGAACTTTGTCCTGGATGGATGGTGTCCACAGGGACTAGAAGAAGCAAACTGAAGTCCCCCTGAAGGACATTAGCACTACCTTAGGCCTCACATCATTTCTACAGTTCTGAAATACAAAATGTCAAAAATAAAAAGAAAAATGACCAGGTAAAAATATGAAACAAGACAATATGAATGAAAAGTGACAAAATCACATCTTGGAAACTCCAGATGCTGGTATATTAGATGGAGAATATAAATAAATGTATTTATTATTTCCATGGACATAAAAAATAAACATAAAAATTATGATAGCGTACTGGAAAGTATAAAAAATGCCACAGAAGAATATATATACTTATAATATATATATGTACAATAAAACTAAAAATCTAAAAATAAAATTGAATAACGAAGAATCCAATGAATGAGAAGACAGATGATGAAATAGAGCATAAGCACTGATTGAAGAGTAATGCCAGCTCCGTGGTAAGATTAGTTTACTCACAGAGTTTTGCAAATGCTGTTCCACCTTTAGATGTCAGGCTAGAGGAAGTGACTTTTACATTACCTAGCCTTGTAGAGAGCTACAGAAAGGCAAAGAGGATGAAAGAGTTGCTGATGAGATTAACTTCACTGGCCCAAAAACTAAAGGAAGAGAGAACCAAAGGCTCCAAACTAGAAGAGATGATAATGGATATGCTAGATATACGGAGGTCTCTCAAAGGAGTCATGAGAACCACCACAGCACAAGGCTTTTTTGAAGCCAAGCACAGGACTCCATCTACCCTCTGATGGCTTTTCCCTCAGGGGTTGGTCTGGGAGTTAAAGCAGTGCTGTCCCCTCCCCTTCACTCAGACATCCAGAGCCTCCAGGCTGTGTTCAAACACCCAGCCTCCCTCTGAAGGTCCTGGAGTCCAGTGGACCCAATGAGGCCCTCTCCATTGTCTGGAGTTCCTCCACCTTCTCATCCTGGACAGAGTCATGCTCAGTTCCTTCTTTTAGATGAAAAGACTCTCAACTTCTATAAAGACACCAGGAAATGTAGGACTTTTTTTTTCATTTCAAAAAAAGTTTGAATTATCTCCCTGTAGTCAAAGAATGTCCTACTATCCAAACCTTTACTCAAATTGAAACTTGATCAAACTAAATATCCCAAACAATATTTTCTAAGTTTTATTTATAGCTCATTTATACCTTAAGTGGCCTATCTCTACTTTATTATCCTATCTATATATTATAGATATTGTAGTTAAAAAAAATATATATATATATACACTGTTTAGCCATAAGAGACATTTAAACATCAGAAACAATATTTTTTGGCATATTTGAATTTCTTACAGTCACAACCCCTACTTTATTTTTTAAACTAAATATGTATTTGTTAAGACTACAAATCAAATGTTCCTTTTGAGCTGTAAACTGCATTCTCAGAGAGGAATTCATATCATTTAATATTTACATTCTAAAATAAGAAAGGTTAAAAACAAAATTGGCAAGTTCACATGTATATGATTTTCTTTCTCTACCTTGTGCTGCACTGAGAGTTTTCTGATCATAAATAGATCTTCCTTGGACAATTTGTGGAAATCTCCACATCCCACCCCTCATGCCTCTCCCTCACCATCTGACACACCTCACAGGAAAGCTAAGTGAACAGCAGGGGTTTCTCTCCTGCCAGAAATAGTTGGCAACCCCAGAATTAGTAGTTTCAGTCAGAAATGACATTCCCTGTATAGACAATAAGCACTGCCTAGAGATTATTAGTCATGGTGGAAGGAAAGCAGGAAGTGACATGTTGAGGATGTTGGGTGGAGAAATAAGACAAAGGAAATAAAAATCATTATTAAAAAGCAAATGATTTTCCTCAAAATAGAGCTTGCCTCTGGGTATAGAATGGTAAAGATGAGAAAGAATGTTGCTGATCTCGTGAAGCTGATATTTGGAGGGGGGAGATACTGAATAGGGAAGTTAAACAGAGCACATAGGATCTCATGTGAGGATAAAGTAATAGAGAAGAATGCACAAGGAAAGGCAGAAGTGATGGGTATGGGAAACGGGGCTTGTGAGGAGAGGTCAGGGAATCCCCTGTAAAGAAGGGACACCTGAGCATTGAACCAACATGGGGAAAAAGACTACAGGATGAAGTCACAGGAGAGGTGATGGCTATGAAGTGGGTGTGAGGGGATGTGTTTGAGGGTCAGCCAGAGGCCTGAGAAGACTAATTCCATGGTGACCAGAAGGAAGGGGGTAAATGCTGTCATCAGGGCAAAAAGTTTCATTTGAATTATGAGAAGAGTGGCTGTGATGAGGGGAAAAAAGTTTAGCAGGTAGAACAGGTGGAGACTATGACAGTGGCTCTTTAAGATGATGTTGATTGCTGCACTGGGTTGTGGGTGTTGGGAGGGCAGTGGAGACAGAGAGAAGGGGTCAGCTCCAGGACCCATTCTGCAGAGACCTACAGGCTGCTGATGCCTTTGTGTGTTCCCTTCTTTCCCTCTCTTTAATGAGAGTTTTTTTCTCCACCTCTCAGGAGAGAGTCTGTCCTCAAGTATTAGGTGGTCTTGGCCACCCTTTCATATCCCTGTGCTTCGGGGTGGAACAGTTGAGTGGGGCTCTGTGTCTCTCAGGGGTCCTTGGGGTTCACTGTCTAAGGAGCCACACAGATCTGAGGCCTTTGACTTGGAAAGCTTCAGATCTCCACCAAAGCATCCTCTAGACTCCTACCAGGGTGCAGCAAGCCTGGCCACCAGTGTTCTGAGAACTAAGGAAGGTTTGAGGGAGGTGTGCTCACAAGCTTTCTTTGGGGCTCCTTTTTCAGTGGACTTCTTGCCCCTCCTCACCTATACCCATGTTTTCAAGTTCACAGACTCTATCTTGTCTTTCCCATCTAGTGCAAAGCTGGGGTAGAGAAGAGGACAGATACCTGCCTGTGAAGATTGGAAGGAAATCCACTTGTCTAACTCTTCTCTTCTAGGGGTGACAGTATTTTTTACTTATAGTTTCTACCTAGTAACAGAACAATCACTTTTCCTATTGGTCAGGGCAGCCACAGCCCACTGGCCAAAGCAGGCATTGGCTCAATCAGCTTGTCTCTGACCACCCAAGATTGCCAATAGCCTAGCCCTACATTGTCTGAGACTGTGTCCAGTCTAATAATGGTGGCTCCCTCTTGCTACTAGTCATGGAGCTTGGTGCCTGTTTTGGAGACTGGCCCAAACTGTTCAAGATCTGTCTCCACCTCAGATTATCAGGGTGGATCCTTTGACTGTTTCTTAGGCTCAGGTCCTGGCCAGAGGTCTTCATTGGGTGGGAGTCAGGGCTGGTTCAGAAGGTAGAGGGGTCTCAGGCAGAGACTGGGCAGTTATGTAGGGTCAGATGATCCTGCAGAGCTGAGGGAAGCCCCATCCTCAGTGTGAAATTTGGGGAAAATGGGCACCCATGGTGGGGACTACAGTTTTGGGGACCTCCATAAATGTGGTGAAGGGGGCCATGGCCAGAGTGTTTCTGTAAAATGGGCACTTGCAGTGACAGATTAGGGCTAGATTTTGACCTGCATTTTAAACCTCAAGGAAGGTGAGTGGTGGAAGATTCGTTATTTTCTAATTTCCAACCTAAGCTTTGGGGTGCCAGAATTTAACTCTAGTAGGACACAACTTTTTTACCTACTGGGAAACTGAACAGCCCTGACCTCTCATGGGTCATCGATGTCCCTTACTGATTGTTGGGATACAGGTTTCTGCCTAATAACTGGCTGTTTGTGGTTCCCATTGGCTGGGGCTAAACCTACTTAATAATGATGATAATACCCTTTATTATATTGAATGTTTAACTATTGGCAGGCATTTGGTTCAGCTTTAGTTTATGTAAGGTAGGGTTTCTTAACCAGGTGTCCATGGTTAAATTTCAGGGGGACTGTAGGCTTGAATTAAAAAAAAAATCAACTTAATGAAATGCCAATGTTTAGTATCATAAAACTATCTTCCACTATATTCTGAGATGGAGTCCATGGTTTTCACCTGACTGGCAAATGTGTCTGTGGATCAAAAAATGTTAAGAACCCCTGACATAAGGAGTAGTCACTTATGTTTTTTAAACTTTCATTTGAAATAATTTTAAACTTAGTCAGAATCAGTGAAGACCTCAATGAATAGAACAGTACAAACAAAACCTCATTTGCCTTTCCGTCATAAAATGGTAAATAAAAGTTAGCATTTTACAGTCTTTGCTCTATATTGCCCAATCTCTTTTTTTTCCCTGAAATTTTTCTTCTGAACATTCTAAGCAAGTTGCCAAACTGTTTCCTCATCACCCTCAAATATGTCAGTGTTTGTCCTTCAAATCAAGACTCTCCTCATTTTAAAAAATCACCCATTAATTATTTTTTAATTAACATGATACATCATTGCTATCCATTCAATTTCACAACCATCCATTCAACTTTAACCTCCATTCAAAGTTCGCCAATTGTCCACTTATATCCTTCACAGCTGAAGGGCTCAGTTCACAATGGGTCATTGCATTTAGTTGTCATGTCTCTTTAGAATCCTTCAACCAGGAACAATGCATGTCTTCCCTGATTTTCAGACATTTACTGTTTGGAAGGATATGGCTCAGTAAGGGTTTCTCTAATGTTTACATGTGATTGGACATAGTTATGTATCTTTGGTAGGAATACCATTGAAGGGATACTATGTTTTCCCTGTATATCATATGGGGGGCGGGTATAGTGTCCATTTGTCCTTTTGCTGGTGATGGTAACATGATCCTTTGCTTGATACTTTGGCTAAACTCTAGTTTGGCAGGATTCTTCAGAGAATTATCTTTTCCTTTTTGTAATGAGTAATTTTCAAGGACATATTTAGACCATATGGGCTGGTACTTCTCAAATTTTACCCAATTGTTTTAGCATGCGTTGGTAATTCTTGACTGATGTTTATTACCATGATGTTTGGAAAATATGACTTTCAAATTCAATCATGCCTCTACATTAGTTAGTGGATATTATATTGTAAAAATGAGCTTTCCCTTCTCTTTCATTTATTATTTATGTATATCAGTGTGAATGCAGATTCTTATTTTACTACTATCTATAGTTATTTTGATGTTCATTTTACCCTTGACTTAGTCACCAGGAGCCACTTGAAGTTGTTCCTGGGTCTTTTCTTATCTCACCATCTTTGAATACTTCCTTAATTTATGGTAGAGTGAGTTCCAGGTTCTCCTTTTACTTTCACTGAATTGATTCAGTGATTTCAAGGAACTGTTTCTTTCTGAGGAATAATTACAGTAATAATATAACAAAGTAGTTTTTAAAAATTCCTGGTAGGTATATTATTTGGAAGGATTTAGTCAAAAGAACAAAAACTAGAGGGATTTTAAATTTTCTTGTAATTAATTCATCTAATCATCTTGCATAACTACTGCCACAGTAATAACTCGAATCTTTTCAGTTGCTTTTACTCCTCAGTAGAAATAGCCAGCCAGTTAAGGTTCTTTTAAAAATTTCTTTTGAAACAATAACCCTCCATTTCATCTTAACTTAATACCTCTAAAAATAAGGTCTCATTTCTTTATATTCTTGTTTCTGGGCAGATGGTTTATTCATAAGGATTTTAGCACATGGAAAAGAAGTTAAAGTGGACTGATTAAGGTATTTATAATTGATTTAATAATTACAATTGTAATGGCCAAATACCTCAAAATTATTTTAGTTTTTCATATGTATATTCTCAAGAGGCATGTCTATGAAAGAGAAGGCTAGAAAAGGCAGTTTTGAGGGTTTTTACTTGAATTGATTCATCAAGAACAGCAGAAAGTCATAATGCTAAATACCTCCATAAATACATTTCATCATATCTTGATGTTTTTTGTGGTTTTATAATCATGAAGGATTATTTCCTATGTAAAGAGTCCTCCTATCAATTCGTCAACACATGTTGACATGCAAAGTGAAAATACCCAGAAGAGTTAAGTAGAACCACTTGATAGGCCTTTTCTTTCTTGTTAGGTATGTATGTACGTATGAATGTATATATTTAGAGACATTTCTGTGACAATTCCATTTGTAGTGGATAAACATAATACTAACAAACTTACTTTTTTAAATTGGGGAAAAGACCTAAATGTCTCTTTCATGTCGCTGAATGCCCTGTACTCCAGGCCACACCTCCACCTCAGGCAGCTGATTCAACAAGGCTGGTTGTAGGCCAGTAGGGCAGTGGGATCAAATTCACTGTAGGTTTATTTACTTATTCAGACCTTCACACTAACATAGACATGAATCTATATCTTTTGAATTCATATATAAATAGTACACATTTTACATACTTTATATACATACACTTAAGGGCACATAAGAACATGGATCATTTATCACATTCTAATCACTGTCAGCTCATAAGATTCATTGACACATACTTTAACTTTTACAGAGTCTTATGCCCCATACTCCCCATTGTCCTATTTTTATTCATCACCCCACCCATTCACCAATGAACCCATGGAAAATTTATTTTGAGTCGACAGAATCTGAGCCCCTTCCCCATTTACCCTCCCTCCCCTGAATGAATGTGTCATCTTCACTAGATCTCCTGTGACTGGCCAGCAGGTCCCCATGCCCTCTGTGTTCTCCAGGGTCCTCCCAGATCCTCAAATGCCAGGATCATACTACATAGCTTTGATCACCTCCTTGGGCTCCAAGTCCCAAGGTGTTAGAGCTACCTTGTAGCTGCAGGGCCACAGCAGGTGTGATGCCATTAGTGATAAGGATGATAGTAGTAATGGCAAACCACTTTAAGATGTTTTTAGTTCTTGGCAGATATTTTGTTTACAGGGATTTCTGAGGAGAGGAAAGCCAGTTATGGAGGTTTGGTATATATTTAAGTGAAATAAACATTTGGTATTATTTTATTAATGGGTATAACAAACCAATGGAGGAATTTCTATAACAGAGACAGCTAAGTAAGAATCTTTGAATTGTTTTGATTTAACAACAGACCTGTCCTTTTACAAAATTTCCCAACTAATAAGGATACTAAAAGAACAATAAAACCCCTTACTCTGTTAATATTTTATACTTGGTCAGCCATTTTAATTTATAAGGATATCAATGAGAATTCCATAGTTAATTTGGTTTTGAAATATTTTTAAACAGATAAAGCCCTATTATTAAGATGAATTTACTGTTGAAATAACCATGCCCAAAGACATTAGCATCAATTTCTTTCTCAGTATGGTTCCCATTCCACAGGATTTCTGTGCAAGTGTAAATACTTAAGGGGTATTTGAAATTCCTTTTAATGAAATATATTTCTGATGTTATCTTACAAATGAGGTTACTAACAATAATAACTTCAATCTCTTTCAAACCCTGCCTTTCAGCAGTTGTTTTTTTTAGGAGATACCAGGGATTGAACCCAGGATCTTGTACATGGGAAGCAGGCACTCAACCACTGAGCTACATCTGCTCCCCAATGAGAGTTGCTTTTTTCATTTCTTTGTTTCTTTTGTTTATAGGAGGTACTGGTGATTGAACCTGGGACTTTGTACATGGGAAGCAGGCACTCAACCACTTGAGCTACATCTGCTCCCCTTGAGGGACTTTAGTGAAAGAGGCAGCTGGCCTTGTGATCTTATAATAGCTAATCCCTACCTATGTTTTAATTTAATAATGACAGTGGAATATAAAATAATAATAAACACCTTAATTTAGAGTATAATCCCTGGTTTGACCAGGAAAGGAAAGTCCAATTACCTTTAGAAGAAATTCCATGAAATCTTCAATTAGTTATGACAGCTTTCATGGATTTATTTCCTCATAAATGATACTCCTGAGTCTTAAATGAGGACATTATATCTGAACATGATAAAATACTTACATGCTTTGGCAGAAGTATGATGTGGAAAATTTCTTTGGAAGGAGGCTCTCTGTCCAGATTATGAAGAGGTGAGAAGCATCTTTGGATAATCACAGAACAAGAATGCCACTGATAAAATCCTGGATGTGGTGAGGGAGGGAGACTAGGACTTTCTGATCTCAGACACATTGAAGTAGCAATAAACATAAGATCACTCAGGATTCTGGAGAAATTTCTAAAGTCCTCTTTCAGGCACTTACTGTTGTCCTGAGTGTGGCCAGGAGCTGTGTAAAAACAAAACCTTTCTACAAAGCTGGTAGGAATACATCAGACCAAAGAAAGATTCAGAATAGTCTAGCTTGGTGAGTAATGAGCACTTGTTTAGGGGGCAAACATGGGGTCCTCACCCATAGTAGTTGGAGTATGAGATGGTTCCAAGCATACTGGCCTAGTCCTAGTCCTTGGTAGTGGGAGGAGAGATGGCATTTCCAAGGCATGACATTCTCAGTCACATCAAGAGGGGGTCTTTTATGGGGCATGCCCACATGAAGAAGGTGGAAGGGAGCTCCTTTCCAAGGAATGCAGTGAATTGCTCATGTACCAAAAGGACAGGAAACAGATCCTAAAGGAACAGATGTTTTCTGCAAGGCAAGAAATGTTTATCAATATTGGGGAGATTAGACAGCTTGGGGAAGAAAGATGCCATGGCAGGCTTCTGGAAAGACAGGTTAGAATCCCAGTGCAAGGTCCACTGATCAGTCACCAGTCACAGGGGCATGAACTTTAACTATTTAGGGATCCTGCTACTATTTGGAGTGGGGGAAAGTACTGGAAGGATTTGGGAATAAAATGCAAAGTCATATATGTTACAACTATCCAGAATTCACCCTCCACTCTCCTGATGGTGATTAAACATAGGCAGTGTGGTCCCTTTGAAACATGCACACCCACAGAGAATGGGTTCACAGCTAAGCCCACAGGTCCTGGCATATTTAGTCGCTCTGAGAACCACAGTAGGTGTGTGGGTGATTTTGCCTTGCACCTGTATTTGAGGAGACAAATTACTGAGCACAGTAATTAACACAAGTCCAGTTAGGCCTGTGCACCTTGAAACCCAGGTTGTGGCAATTTGGTGGCATCCCTAGGGAAAATTTGGTTCTTGGGTGAGTATGTCACCAAGATGAACCTCCTGTAGATGGATGGAGGTTGTGTCCACTGCCTTTGAAACTGGGTGGGCTCTGCGACTGTTGTGGGCAATGTAAGAGGAAGCAAGACTTACAATGCTGGTTTATAACTCTGAAGGTGAGAAACTGGTAACTTCTACTTCCAATCTCTTGGGTCACTATTTTTAGGATTCCTGAGCCACATGTAAGGAGTCTGATCACCCTGAGACCATCATGGTAGAGAGGCCATTAGCACATGTCTGAGTTACATAACCAGTTAAGCCCAGCCTTCCAGTTATCCCTCCCAAGGTATGTGAGTGAAGCCACCAGGGCTTATGAAACCTGAGCAGATACAACCTGAATTCCAACAACTGACCCTGGTTCAGACCATGTAGAAGAGGGGAATCATCTAGATGAAACTTTATATTCCTATGATTATTATTTGTAATCCAAATATACAGAAAAATACGTGTAAGTGACAATGGCCAAGTATCTTGTCAAATATGTGTTTGCTCCATTATAACTTAAGTAAAAAATATAAATTTCATTAAAAGATATAAAGTAAAACTGAAGACCAAGTTCCTAATAGATCAGTGTATACATGCATAAACACATTGTATATGTATATATCTATATATATCTATATATATCTTATATAGAGAGTTTATATATGAAATATACTTAGAACATATTAATAGGGTTCCTGAGAAAATGTTTGCCAATGATTATCATATAGAATTGGGCATGGGATATCATGTATCATTAGGATTTTAATTTTCACAGTACAATCTTTTCATTTTATGGTGCAACTCCCTTGTCTTTTAAAACACCTACAGCAGGATTTAGAGAAAATCCAGAGAACAAAGGACGTGCAGGAAAGTCCATCTTGCTCTGCCTTTACATGGACTGCTTCATGAAGCATGGTCTGAGAATACTATACCCTTGGTAAAATGACTCTATTCCATGACAATTCACACAAAATCAATTCCATTACAATTCACACAAAATCCTTCTCTAAGTAAACCTCAGGATTTATCCACTCATGCCATGTCTCATACAGAGTTATAAGCCTTCACAGTCATTCATTAATAAACACACTCCACAAACAACTGTGCATCCCTGTATCTGACACAAATCCAGCCTGTCCCTGCCTCCCAAATTTTCCAAAGGGACTTCTTGACTCTTCTACCAGCAATTACTGAGGGCTCCTGTTCTAAGTACTGTCACTTTTCCTAAGTAATGTCATTTTCCCTCTGAGTCGTAGCAAACTATCTCCACTTAGGGATTTCCAGTGCACTCTGCAGCATCTCTGAGACCACTCAAGGAAATTCAGTCACACCTTAAAGAATAATAGAAATCAAGTGGGAGGAAGACCTAGGAATAGAAGGAAAGAGAGAAAGCTTTTCAGGCCTAAGAGACCCAGGACTGGTCTTCCTCTTTCAAAGGAAGCCAGTCAAATGAGAAAGCAAAGAAGGAACTCATGAGTTTCAAGTTGAATGGATTTAAGGTGCTGACAAATAAGATCTTCCTCAGATACTAAACAGCCCCTCTCTTTCCCTTCTTTTTATTAATATTTTCTATTTTTGTAGAAGCTTTAGATTACATAAATGTTACATTAAAAATATAAGGGATTCCCATATGGCCGCTTCCTCTCCCTCCCTCACTTTCCCACATTTACCACATCCTTCATTAGTGTGGTACATTTTTTACAATTTATGAACACACATTTAAGCATTGCTATTAACAATGAACTATAGTTTACCTTATAGTTTAACTCAGTTCCACACAATTTTGTAGGTTATGACAAAACATACAATGGCCTGTGTCCATCACTGCAATGTTTTGCAGGACAGTTCCACTGTCCCCAAAATGCCTCCATATTACACCTATTCTTTCCTCTCCCATCCCTCAGAATTTCTGGTAGCCACTCCCTTTATGTCAGTGATGAGAGTTCTTCCATTTCTAGAATAATGTCATAGTAAAAGAATAATGTCTACTTTAGTCCATTGTTCATTCTCCAATCTTGAGGTCTTTGGGATGGTGATGCATACTTTGCTTCTAATTGAGAGGGAGCTTAGATCCCAAGGAACAGATGGGTGGAACCATTTTTTTGCAGTTGCAGACACCCTCTGTTCCTTAAGGAACAGATGCTCCAATGATCTGTAGAGTACGAATTGCAACACTGCTGGAATTCAGGGCTGAACTGGCACATGGACAGACAAAAGATTTAAGTCTATGGGACATACATTTATCAATTATAGTGCTAGAAAGCCCCTTGTTGCTCAAATGCAGCCTCTCTCTAAGCCAAACTCAGCATATAAATGCACTACCTTCCCCCCACTGAGGGACATGACTCCTGGGGTTGAGCCTCCCTGGCACTGAGAGATTATTACTAAACATCAAGTAACAATGCATCTGGGTAAAGACCTTGACCAAAAGGCGGAAATGGTAAATACAAATGAGTTTTTATGGTTAAGATATTTCAACATGACTCAGAAGGTCATTCCAGAGGTTACATTTATGCAAGTCTCTACAGGATCTCATTGACTGCCACAGTAAACAGGGCCTCAAATAGTTGGGCTCCTGAGGACTCTAGAGATATCCAGAATCTATAAGGAAAGCATACAGCTCAGGAATTCAACACCCTGTCAAATGGCCTGACTTTGGAACTTATGCCTCCCAGTGTAACAGATTTAGAATTATTTATAAGATCTGTACACATGGCTCTTCTGCTCCTTTTATTTTTACCTCCTTATTTGATCTGACCTCTGCAGCCAAACTCTGACCCCAAAGTCCTGGTGAGATCCAAGGTGATGTTTGCACAACATACAATGAGAATAGTAGCAGTGGAGTGAAACATGGTTCTGGGTACAGAAAATAGGATTATTTTATCTCTACAGCCCTATTCTCCTATACTCCAGAATGATGTAATACTGGTGCCAGACCTTTGAGAGAGTCTTTTTGTGAACAAAGATTCTAAGTTGCCATGTTTTGTAATTTAAATCCTCCCTCAGTGTTGCTGGTCTCTCAGTGGATTCTGGTAATTGTGACTAGGAACATTGTTGGAGTTTCCTAAAATACAAATTTCTATTCATCTCTGAGAACAGGTAGTTCCCTGATTCTATTCTTTTATATCAAATCTTATGTTATCTTGTTCTTTTTTTTTTTTTTAATTATTGGATTATATTTTCTTCTTCAGAAAATAATTTAGATGAAAGAACCAATACTTAACTTACCTAAAATAATATTATATATTTATACTTTTAACATCAATTTTTAGTTATTTCATGATCATTCAATTCATGTAGGCAAATGAAGAGAACACTGTAATAACTACATGCATATTTAAAATTGTTATGCACATTTTAATTAAGGGATGATTTACATAGGACTTTTTCTTATTATGGATTATTTTTATCATCTCCTTCCATGAAAGAACAGTTGATTCTGGCTTTAAAAGGAAAGGGCGTTCTTCAGGGAAAGGAAGTGGGAATGAGCAAGGCAGGTCAGCGTGGAAGGAGGGTCATCTAGAGGAGAAAGTAACATGTCTATTTCTCCAAGGCTGGAGTTCATTTTTCTAGGGCAGCCCTTTAACATCAAAGCTATGCTCTTGACTTCAGTTTGTAATTCTCTGAGCTGTCTCTAAGATTTACAGGTTGAATATAATTGTTTGAGTGATTCTTCAAACTTCTACTACTAGAGATATTATTTTCATTACTTCATTTTGTCTCCATTCATTTTAGGAAATCTAAGAAAAGACGGTTATGCCTAAATTAAATTTCCCTTATTCTACATAATCCCTTTTCATCAAACTATCTATATAGTACTTTATTTTTCTCCTTTATTGGTTACTTTACAAATTTCATCAACAATGAGGACCCAGCTTTTAAGAAACCTGAAGGAGGAATGGGCTTTCCCCAAGTAATATAGTAGGAAATGAGTACATCAGGTTAGAATGTTGTCATAGGATAGTCTAATCAAAAAAGCATATGTAAATAACACGAAGCATGTGGGGTTTATTTGAACAGTGTTTTGAGGAGCAAAGTTTCTGTTTCACTTTTTTGTTTTTGTTTTAAAATTCAGGATAATCTCTCCATTTTCCTACTCACTCCATGTTTATCACTACTTTTACCTACAGATCATCTTCTATACATATTTCTTAGCATGGGGGATCTATTCCTTTCTCTGCCCAAGTCCATTCAGGGTAACTTACTTCATAAATTTGTTCTAACATTTGACAGGTCATTTCCTGTTTTTTTTTTTTTTCCTGTTTTGACATTTTGCCACTTCTCTCTTAATTCTAGTTTAAATGAAGGAAATATATTTTAACCAAGTTAAAATACTTAGTAATATATATATTTATGCTCACCTAAAAGTTCTAGAGATTTTTATTATGAGAGAACATTTTGCACATTTTATGAATTATTTGTACACAAAGTGATTCATGTACTTCTTAATCTACTATAAGCATTACTTCATTACATTTTCTTCACTGAAAATTTGGATTTTGTTTTTCCTGAAGGATGAAAGTCTTTTCTCTGAGACAGCAAATAAGAAACAGATCATAAGGGTGCTTAGAAAAGGGAATATCGACATAAGAAACAGCATGTGTATTTCTCCCAAACTGGATTTTATGAATGGAGAGAATGAGATATTTAAATATTTCTAGGAAAAATAAAATATTCATTAGTGAATATTTGAACTCAGTTAAATACATGTTCCTACAAGTAATACAGTTTATCTGTAATATCTCTTTAAGATCAAACATTCTATGTCACCATGGTATTATCTTGTGTTTATTGGAATCCTATGTTATCCTGTTTTTTTCTTATAAGACCCACTCAGTGTTTCTGGTCACCCAGAGTTTCCTCATTTCATTAATTCCTGCATATATTCATGGAACTTTATGTAGAATGGAGAGTCTCTGCTCTCTCTTATGGCAAGGTATTGTCTGAGTAAATTTCATGATCCAATTCTTTCAAATTTAAGCCAACATTTGTTTGGTTTTGTTTAGCTTGGTTCCTTTTATAATTTTCATCTCATTTCTTATATTGGTAAGTAATTCAATTTGGGATACCAATGACAAAGTATACATTTCTGGATAACTATTTTGTTCATCAGAACACTAAACCAACTGACTGACAGTCAACAAATAATCATATTTGTTCCATTAAACAAAATGCAAATGGGTCAACTAATATTTCCAGCTATCATTAGTGGTGTTAGAACCATCCCATACATAAATTCATTGCTTTAAAATTCACTTTAAGATTGACTAAAATAACTAGTAATTCAGTGATGCTAGTCAATTTGGAAGATTGCTTTTTTGGGGAAATTAAATTTTGACAAGATTTTTCAGCAATTTGCTTAGAGACATTGTATTGTGTTCAGCAGTTAAGGGAGTGGCCTTCTAGAGAGGATGGCTGTGCAGATATACTACAATTTCTACAAAACCAAGGTATTATAAGTAACACTTCATTTATTCTTACTATCAAATCACAGTCTGCAAAATTTAGGACCAAACTGATGAGTCTACCAATGTATATTATTTAACTCTCTGTTTTCACTGAGCTAAAAGTCCCATGTAGCTTCTTAACACTTTTTGGCATAAGGAACCTTAGTTATGGTTGTATTCAATTCCATTTAGTCAGAGTTTAAAATGAATTTTTCCCCACATGCCTATTTTTCACCTGGTAATTTTAACCAAAAACAGAAAAATGTATATATAAATTTTTAAGAATGGCAGATCAGTGCAAAAAGACCAAACTCTAGCACTGTTCTGCCTTGTTAGCAGTTGGATATGGGAATAATTACAGAAAATCTCTGTGCTTTTATTTCTTCACCTGACAAAAAAATGGAAAATTATTAACTATCTGTCTTTAAATGCCCTATTTGGAAAAAAGCAATCAAGGACAGTGCTCTTTAAACAAATGACATTCAATATGTAAAACTGATAACACCAGAGAATCTGTGATTGGAGTCAAGCTTAAGCCCTGGACCCCAAGTCTCCATGGCAACCTCTATGTTGGTTGCTCTCTGGAGTATGTTACCTGATGCTCAACGGATTTTCTCCCTTTGGCCATGTTTTCTCATTATCCAAATCATGAAATCATATCAGCATGATGACTACAAATAAAATGAGGCAGATAATATTTACTCTTCATACTTTTTATCTAAAACACCTTACATTGATTTAATATTAGAAGATGCATATTTAACAAAGTTGGCAAAAATCCTCTAGGTATCTATTCATATATATATATATATATATATATATATATATATGCTGACTTGGTTCTAGTTCACATTCATTATTTCTTTAGATTCCTAAGGTATCTTCACCTTAGGTCTAAGTTGGGAATTTGTTCCTTTTTTGGTAATGCAATAGTATCTTTTCTTTAAAAGAGAGATGTGACACATCATTCAGAAGAGTGTACTAATAAAATAGGTTTTTACTACTGTGCTTTGATTATAAAGATTCCCTTTTATTCAAAGTAGTTATGGAATTTTTTAAAGGGTTGTCATGATTTGGAGGAGAAAGGAGGAAGTGACTTAAATATTACAAATGAGATGAACAGATAATTTGATTGTACACTTTTCAAAGTTTTTCATTTTCTTCTCACATAATTTTAAAACTATATTGTAAATATATATATAATATTTGAATTTTTATATAATGATCATGGACTATCACTTATTAAAACCCAAGAATAGGAAAGATCGCATGATGGCAGCAAAGTAAAGAGCTCCAAGAGTCAGCTCATCCTACAATGCAGTTAGTAAACAGATGCAGCTATCTAAATCACTGGTTTGGGAGACCTTGGAGACCAGAAAACATCCTGCATCATCCTTGGAGGAATGGAAAGAGAAGACTTCCCATCTGAAGTTAAGATTTGGGATTAGGACACTCTATACTGTGGAGGTCAGTGTCCATCCCCTGTTGGCAGTGCAAGCTGCATCAGAAGCCATTCCCTGGCTGGTGTTAGAAGCTCCATTTTCCATAAATGGGGGAGAAAGAGATGGTTGGGCACCAATTTCAGCTAATGATTAGTAAATTCAGTTGGCTAAAGCCCAATCCAAATAGCTAAAGATTGAAACTGTCCAAGTGAGAAAGACTACAGTAGCCTCCACTTTAACTCCACCCCTGTTATGAAGGGAAGCAGGGATGATTGAAAATCAAAGTGAAGTTAGGGACCAGCTGCTTTCCACCCAGGTGAGACTGCAGCTCAAGCTTAGGCTTCAGCCCCACTTCCAGTAGTAATGAAACTGGGGGGACCTGCACCAGCCTCTCTGGGCAACTGGAGGCACTTTCAGCCTGCATGAATTAGATTATTAAACACATCTGTGGTTTCATCTCCACCTCTGACAAAGGAGGAGGAGAGACAGAGCTCCCTGTTCTCTCAGGGCAACTGCAGCCACTTTTTGCCTGCCTGAAGTAAATTATTAGACTTAGCTGAGGTTAAATCCCTGTGCCCAATAGGACAGGAGGTGTCAATGTTTAACCAGCCTCATGGCAACTGCAGATACATTTGGCCTGCATGGCCCAGGTTGGACACATCACTAGCACCATCCCTGCCCCTGACTGGGAAGGAAGAAGGATAGTGCACCCTCACCCTGTTTGGGCACCTGCAGTCAGTTTTGGCCCACATGGACTAGAGTGGTAACAACACTGTCAGCATATCTCCACCCTCAATAGGATAGGAGGAGGGTTGTATCTCCTCAAACTCTCTGGGCAACTGCAGGCATTTTTAGCCCACATGGACTACAGTGTTTGACAATCCTGTAGTTTCATCCCCAAACCTGACAGGGCAGAAGAGAAAGTGCTCCCTTAGCCTCTCTGGGCAACTGCAGCCTCTGTCAGCCTGCATGGATTAGTCTGTTGGACACATCTCTGACTGCATACTCACCCATGACAGGACAGGAGGAGGAACTGTGCTCCCTCACCTTCACCAGGCAATTGTAGCTGCTTTGGCTCACATGAACTAGATTTGTGGGCACACTGGAGACTCCATTCCAGCCCCTGGCAGAGGAGAACGGGGCCCATGTGCTTTATCAGTCTACCTGGGCAACAGTGGTCAGTTTGACTTGCATGGCTTAGTTTTCTGTGTACACTAAACCCAACCCTGCCTGAGGCAGGGGAGGAAGTGGTGTGAAGCTTCATCAGTCTCTCTGAGCAACTACATGCACTTTGGCCTACATGGATTACTGAACAAGGCTGCAGCTTTGTTTCCACCCCTGGCAAGGGAGAAAGGTGGGAGAACCTTTATCAGTTCCTGGGTCAATGTGGGCACCTTTAGCCTCCATGGCTTACAGAGACAACCACATCATTGACTCCTCTGCAGCAATCAGCAAGAAATAAGGGATAAGCAACAGAAGAAAGTGAGCCAGAAAAAAATCACATTGGCTTAACACAAGCCACTATATAAAGTTCCAAATTAAGTTGAACTAAGTATTAAAGAGGAGCTGTAACACAAAGCCAATCAAATAGCCCTACACTAAAGAGGGAAAAGTTATCACGAATAAAAACATCCAGTAAATCAGACGCTAAGTCACCAACAAAAAATTACAATTCACACCAAGAAACAGGAAGTTATGGCCCAGTCAAAGGAACAAACTAAGTCTCCAGATAACATAAAGTAGATATTCAAACCAATCCCCTTAATAAATTCAATGAGTTGGCTAAAGAGATAATAACATCAAGAAGACACTGAGTAAGCACAAAGAATTTAAAGGCATGCATAGAGAATTAGCAAATCTTAGGGGGATGAAAGTCACAAATAAAATAAAAATGCACTGGAGGCATATAAAAGAAGATTTGAGGCAGAAGAAACGATCAGTGAGCTGGAAGATAGGGCCTCTGAAAGTGACAATACAAAAGAACAGATAAAGAAAAGAATGAAAAAAATGAACAGTGTCACAAGGAAATAAATGACAGCAAGAGACATGCAAAGATATGTATCATGCGTGTCACAGAAGAAGAAGAGAAGGGAAAAGGGGTAGAAGGAATATTTGAAGAAATAATGGTAGAGTTTCCCAACCCTATTGAAGGAAAGAGATACCCATGTCCAAGAAGCACAATGTACTCCCATCTTAATAAATGCAAATACATCTAATCTGAGGCACATATTAATCAGAATGTCAAATGCCAAAGATAAAGAGAGACTCCTGAGAGCAGCAAGAAAAGATATGCATCACATACAGGCGAGGCCACTAAGATTAAGTACTGATTTCTCATTAGAAACCATGGAGAAAAGAAAACAGTGGCTTGATATATTTAATATGCTGCAAGAGAAAACCTGCCATCCAAAAATCTTATATTTAGCAAGATTGTCTTTCAAAACAGGACTAGTTTAGAATATTCACAGATAAACAGAAACTGAGAGTACATAACGCAGGGTCCAGCTTTGCAGGAAATACTAAAGGGAGTGCTACAGCCTGGAGATATAGGTTTGGAAGAGAGTCTAGAAATGACGATAATATCACTAAAAAGTTCTAAATGTGTAAAAAGAGAGATGAAAACA
This sequence comes from Cabassous unicinctus, assembly GCA_029593785.1. Classification (NCBI taxonomy): domain Eukaryota; kingdom Metazoa; phylum Chordata; class Mammalia; order Cingulata; family Chlamyphoridae; genus Cabassous; species Cabassous unicinctus. The sequence goes on along the minus strand of JAQZBX010032200.1, from coordinate 2,658 downwards.
AAGTGTGAAAAATGACACCCAAGGGTCAAAATGAGTGAAGTGATGCCTTTACAACAATAATATTGACTGTTAATGGATTAAACTCCCCAATCAAAAGACACAGATGGGTAGAATGGATAAGAAAATAGAAGCCATCTTTATGCTTTCTACAAGACCTAAGAATAGACCTAAGAATACAAATAGATTAAAAGTGAAAGGCTGGAAATAGGTATTCTATGTGTACATTATCCCCACAAAAAGCTAGGGTAGCTAAACTTATATTGGATGAATTAGATTTTAAAATCAAAGCTGTTATTAGAGATAAGGAATGCCATTAAATACTAACAAAGGGAGCAATTCAGCAAGAAGAAATAACAATCATAAATATATGTGCACCTAACCAGGATGCCCCAAATTACATGAGGGAAATACTGGTAAAACTGAAGGAAGAAATAGACATTTCTACAATAGTTGGAGATTTCAATACATGACTCACAGCATTGGATAGATCATGTGGGCAGAGGATCAATAGAGAAAGAGAGAGCTGGAATATGATACATGAACCAAACTTAATAGACCTATACAGAACATTGCACCCCAAGACACCAGGATATACATTCTTCTCAAGTGCTCATGGATCTTTTGCCAGGGTATACTGTGTGTTGGGTAACAAAGCAGATCCCAATTAATGTTAAAAGATCAAAAATATACAAAACACTTTCTCTTATCATAATGGAATATAGCTAGAAATAAAGAGGAAGAAAAAGGGGAAATTCACAAATGTATGGTGATTAAACAACACACTCTTAAATGATTAGTGGGTCAGAGAAAAAATTGCAAGAGAAATCAATAAATATCTCAAGATAAATTAAAATGAGAACCAAATATATTAGAACCTATGAGATGGAGTGAAAGAGGTTTGAGAGGGAAATTGATAGCTCTCAAAGCTTACACTAAAAAGAAGAGCTAAAATCAATGACCTAACTAAACAGATGGAGGAACTAGAAAAAGAACAGCAAACTATGTCCACAGCAAGCAGAAGGAATGAAGTAGAAAAGGTCAGAGCAGAAATGAATGAAACTGAGAAAAAAAATAGAGAATTAAGAAAACCAAAAGGTGGTTCTTCAAGATTAATAAAATTTACAAACTCATAGATAGACTAACAAAGAAAAAAATAGATACTCTACGAAAAATAAAATAAAAAATGAAAATGACACCACAGAAATGGCTTCTTTTAAAGTTTTCAAATGCTTTTGAATAAAGTGCTGCATGCATGATATGAGTAGAGGTGCAACTGCTAAAAGAATCAAGATAATAATTAATGCTCTTATATAGGGGAGCAGCCACTTGGTAAGGATAGATGGATTCAAAAAAGAAAAATTATTTCCCCATCTTATGAGGTTATTGGTTTTGTTTTTCAGTCCTTCAATGCTCTCAAGGACTTTGCTTGATTTATTTACATTGTAACAGCACTTTTCTTTGAGCAATAAACGTGTTTCTCCTTGTGCAGGTACTAGCAATTCAAGTGCTCAGTGGTTTTGCAGCACTACTGCAGTTAAGGAGTTTATTTGTTTTTGCACTGTTAAGATAGTGTCTGCTATTTTGGGCTCTCCACTTCCTTGGAGAGATCAGTAGCTACGTACAAAGATGCAGCTGCAGTTCCAGTGGATGCTGCAATTCACAAAAAGGTAAATAAGGGGATTAATGGGATTGCTCTCTTTGTTCTTGGACTAAATTGTGCTGTTACTGGAAAGGGTAAGATGGTGCTATCATTCATTGTGAATACTGCAGGGAAAACATATCCAAAGCTACAAAGCTTTTTCAATATACTGGAAGGGATAGATAAGCAGAGTTTTCACAAAGAAAATATATTTTTAGTTTTGGATTTAAGCTAGAGGTAAAAGTTATATTTGTTACATCTTGTATTTACTTTTGCTTGCTTAACTGCTAAGAGTACGGCGATGTAAAAAGGGAAAATTCTCCTTTCGTTAGGGCACCACTAAGCAATGGGTCTATATTTGGGTGATGGGACTGTTTTCCACTAGGAGCTTTAAAAATGTTAGAGGTTCCTCCTCACTAGGTTTGCAATAATTATCAAGCTGTGACTCAATTCTCCCTGGCATGCTTTAAGGAATGACAAGACTCCCTTAAGCCTATGTGTCTGAAAGCATGGCACTTCCCCAAAGGTTGAACAAAGAGACCATGTGGAGATGGGAGTAAAGTGAGATAGAGTGCTTCCCCCCTCCAGACCAAGACCCCACCAGCCCCTCCAACACTTCAAGGGCATATAACTCCCTAGCTCATTATCCTCTAGGGATAATTTTCATCTCTAGCTCTTCCTATTGGCCCCTGCACCTTACTCAAACCTTTGACACTCCCACTGACTATCATTTCTCCACCTAGGAATACACTGTCTAAATTCAAATCCCTCCTTTCCAGGGGTGGGCTGAAGTCTATTCTTCAGACCACCTCTGTTGGGAGACCTTCCCAATAAATCTTCCTGCCTTTAATAATCAGTCTCCATGTCCCAGTGAGTGCTGTTTATCTCAACATTTGGTGTCAAAAACCCAGGAATGGGGTCATGTTGAGACTGATTGGTGAGGATTCTCCCCCCTGGTGTGGCCAAACACCCATCCAACACCAGACATTGAATCTTGGCTGGGTGAATTAAGGGTTTAT
>JAQZBX010032199.1:0-25973 GCA_029593785.1 Cabassous unicinctus | reverse complement strand
AATCAAAATCCTCAGGGATTTCTCTCTTTCTTTATCAAAAGGGACATGAATTTTTAAAAGTTGAAAAGAAGGGAGCTTTGGGTGAACTTCAGAGGAGTTCTTGTAGTGAACCCCAACATTATAGAATGCACAGAAATAAAGCGCAGTGTACCATAAACGGATATTGTAATTACCTTTAGATAGAGCAATGATTCTAAGTGCCGAGAACTCAAACAATTGTTCTGAAGATGAAGAGGCCTGAAAGCCTTTTGAAGTTCTCCTGAGTATAATCTTAGTGATAGAGGAGGCACAGCAAACATAAATTACAGAGACTTCCTTCTTAAGTCACAAAGAAAATCAAATCTGAAGTTCAAAAACAGCAGTACCCTGAAATTCTTTAAACCTCAATGGGTAAGGCTAATGAGAAAATTAATCAGTTAAAGGTTGCAGTAAAGAATATTTAAAATTTACCTGTGGTAAACCAGACGTCATCTGTACCCTCTTTTAAATGGCTAAAATTTAAATGGGAGTAATCCATTGAACACTTAAAATTAACTTTGCACTTGGGGATTCAAGAGGCCCAAGGATTTGCCCCCATGAGCTTTCTGTTTCAAATTGAACATGTTTTTCTCATTTATATAATCCCAAAAACATTCATATATTTTCAGAACTAGGTGTTTTATAGCTATATCCAGACTTTACCTTATTAGGACTTATTTGATTCTGTAAGCAGGAAAGAGTTTTGAAGAACTTGAAACTCTGCAAAGAAGGCACACTATTGGAATGAGTAAACAGTATATTCTAAAGAATATGACTGGTAAAGGAGGGCATGTTTCAAACATTTGTAGTCTTGAATGCATAGTAATGGCACCTTGCACAAAAGAAGAGTAAACTGTTTTGTTCAGTATCCAGTCATACTGGAAATTAACTTCAACTATTCAAAAAGTTTTTCTGTTGATACTTAATAAGACAAACTGGGGACCAGGAAAGCACCCTTGCCCTTGCATGAGACCTAACATGCTTCCTTTGGAGATAAAGACAGGACATTCTTGACTTAAGTATGCATCATAAGAAGCAGGGTTTTTTTATTTTTATTTTTTTTAAGTGTCTTCAGGGCTGATTGGCAGAAAACTTTATTTCTTCTTGGAAATCTCCCTAGCTTCAAGCTATGTTTAGAGTGTTATACTGTGCCAGGGCTGGAAAAGGAGACATTGCCTGGCTTGTTACCAAGCACATGTGAGGAATACTGGTTATCAAGCAGAAGTCATCTCTACACTCCGTCCCTTGGGCTGATCCAACCAACAGAAGGTGAGCAAAGTCCACCGCTCATAGCAACAGGCGTGAGTCTGATCATTTCTGATTAAGAAACCCTGAAATTTATAGCTACAAATATACAATCAAATATTCCATTTTGGACTTAGACCAGACTGGTCACTCTCTTAGGAAGACAAAATGTTGGGGAAATGCCACAAAGTTTTTCTTGATATTCCTTAACTAATGTATTAAAGAAAGTTTGAGATGTAACTAAGGCTGTAATAAAAGCAAACATTGGGAAAAAACGGTGCATTTGCAAGATCCAAAGCCAGATCCTTGTAAACAGCCAGGTCACAACATAGCAATCCTCTGAACATGACATAAAAATTAAAAAATAAAAATGAAAAAGGAGAGAGAGAGTGATGAAGGTCAGCAGGAAGCCATTGGAAGCCTTTCATTCATTCAATCATTCAGTCAACAAAGGGCATGGAGCACTTACTACTAGTCAGATACCTGTCCAGGTATCCAGGTGTTGGGAAGTGAGCAGTGAAGATGACAACCATGGCCTCACTTTCAAATGAGAGAAGAAGATTAAAGAAATGATCAGCGAATGATAATAATATTAATAATATTATTATTAGTTTTGATAAATGCCAGGAAGAAAAAGTCCAAGATGCTGTGGACCATGAAGCAGGAGGTCAGCAGAGGCTTCCAGGGGCAAGTGACATTTAACTTAAGACACAAAGGAAGAGAACCCTACCCCACCCCAAGCCAAGTCTCCATAGCTCTGGTATTAGGAAGAGAATGGAGCTGAATGGGTTAACTAAAGGTTGCCGGGTCCACCTGACTTACTCTGTCTCTAAACCATGCCTGGATCCTATATCCCCAGTCCCAGAAAGCCACTGAACATTCAAATCCAGGAGTTGAGAATGGAATAAAAGCTCCTCTGCTAAAAGAAATGCAGAACTTATAGCTATCACTTGAAACTCTCAGTATGAAAATTATGAAAATGGCAAATGGTAATGCATTGTGAGATATCCATTATTACCATATTAACATGTTATCAATAGTCTATGTATTGTTCTGTGGTATCTTCATATTCTACTTGAATGAACAAACTTACCCAGGGGGAACTCTGTGTCTACTTCTCTTGCCTTCTTGATTGATTATCCCTTTTTATAGCCCACCCAGGGGGTGGGGAATCAACCCTGCACGGCCTAATGACATGGTCAAATCAAAGCCCTAATCTTAACAGAATTTAATCAAAGGCATCTCGGCTGAATCTAATACAATCAAAGGGTATCATGCCCAGAGAAACAGACCAGTTTACAAACATAATCAATATCTCTTTTTGGAATTCATAAATAATATCAAACTGCCACACAGTCTCACTTGGAGATAATGCAAGTATTTGAATTTGAGCCCTTACATGACCATGAGGTCTAGGCACTGCCCAAGAGTAGCACGAAATAGCATGACAAGAAACCTTGCTTCTTTTGTTGTTATTCCCTACACAATCTGGAATGTTATATATTCATTCATGGCCAATGTGAAGGAGCTTTATGCACAGCAAGCCTAATCAAAAGCAAGAAAAGATGGCCATTGCTCCACTCAAGTATAAGAAAGAATTAACTGTATTCTTTATCTCCAACATGTGGTCACAAAAACTCTCCTGTACTTTTTCATTCAGTCATTTGCCAGATTTTCTATTCTTACTTCCAGACCCCAGCTCTCAATTTAAATAATTCTTGAGCAATTACTGCAGCACTTCATAAACATTAAATTTATGAAATATTATGAGCAATAAAGTAGTTCATAATTCATAATTAGAACTAAATTCTTGCAAAAAAGAAAAGGTCTTCAGAATCTGACCCATATGTATGCAAATTAAGTGAGAGGGCAACGTTCCCTGGGAGAAGGAGCCCAGAAGGCAGATTTCCCTCCCAGTTAAGTGGGCCCCACTTTTGCTGACTCATGCCCTCACCTGCTACCCTAAGCCCTCTCATATGGGCAGAGCATTGCACCACAGATGTTTCTGGACTCTCCAAGGAGCATTTCACATGTGCTCATAAGAATTTGTTGTCAGCCAGCAAATGGTGTCTGCCTTTATTTCTTCTCTGTGCCATATCCAGCTGCTGATTTTGGAGAAGACCGATGAGTCACTTCCACTCTCCCTCTGGGCACATCACTTGCTGCTACAGAAGGGCTGGTAGCTGTGTGCTGTTTCTTCAATGTTCAAAGTCAATGCTGAGTTCCATGCACAAGTGGAGAAATAGCTTGCTCTAGCTTCAAAGCTATCCTCGCTGCTTGTGTCTGCAGTAACTTACAGAGATTTGGGTGAACCAGCTATTTCAGTGTTTACATAAGAACCTTTCCATATGAGTCTTGGCGAAGAGCTCTTTTAAGAGAATCACTCAGATTCACACTCTTTCCTCCCATGGCTAAGGCTTCTAAATGCGCCAACTGCGAGTGTCTAGATAACATCCCTTAGGAGAAGATCTTCCCAGGAGGTGCCACAATTTCTTGTACACGTGGACTTTTCCAAGGTCTGCCCCACCAGTTCTCTTAACAAGCCTAGAAGGTTTTGAATCCCAGAAGGTTGCACAGCTTATGTACATGATATCAGTACCCCCTTTTACACCTGTCCACAACAGAAAGAAGAAACCTGGACTTGATGAGAATGGAAGGGGCTACCTAGTAAGGAAGTGAATGTTCTGTCATAGAAATGCCCACTCTTTGTCTTGGTGTCCACTTATCTGTGCTGTTAGAGGGAAGATACATCCATCAAATAGGAGGTACCTGCAAGGAACAGCTGAACTTAGTTTCAACTTCCAGGCTTTATAATTAAAATAGATTCATAAAATTTAAGAAACATATCACACAGATATTTCTTTCAATTATAAAATAGTTATCAACAGATTTCTCATATTTGGTCATCAGTAGCACAGATTTGCATAAAGGTTATCCGTGTCTCTTGTTTTAGTTTCCCATACCAAACTGTTGTAAAGCTTCATTGGCAAACACTCCCATCATTTACATCAATAGTCCTCACACCAAGATTTTTACTCTCCGTCTTATTTAGGATTCTCCATTTCCAACACTATTCCCATGTAGAATAATGTTTTAAAAATGGTTTTAGAAGAACAAATGAATATCATGTTTGTTTGTTTTTTGTAGAACAATGTGAAATATGAAATTGTCAGCCAAAAACTCTTACTTTATATTGGCTTACATCACATATCAATCACACCAGCTTTAAACTTAGACAATCTGTTGGTGCAACCAAAGCATACAAAACATCTTAACACTTAGAAATTCTACCACTAATTTAATTTATCCTGTCAACCCCCAAATGGCGTTTGTTGAGTGACATGCCTTCTTACCACAGCCCGGGGGGACACCGGTGAAAGCACTGAAGGAAAACCAAGGTTACAAAACCACAAGTTGAAAAATTAATGTAGCCATCATTTCTTCCATAAAAATAAATTGCCCTTAAACAAAAAGGAAGCATATTATTGCTTATTTCTTTTCCACTGATTTCTACATAAAAACATTCTTATTTTTAAGATCCTCATCCAAAACAAACACACACTTTCCAAACTTGTGCCTAAGCCTAGCGATCACCCTAGGCGTGTTTTTGGCCAAACCCCATAAGTAACTACATCTTGAAGGGACTTTCCTCTACATATCTCCTCAGTTTTCTTTCCCCACTATTCTTATTGCCACTAGCTAATTTTTATCTTAATATCTTGCTCATATGCAGAGTAGAGGTGGAGTTACCATGGAAGGAATGAAGCTTAAGCTTTAAAGCTTCTTATCTCCTGGTTATATGCTGTGTGTGTTTGTGTGTGTACGTTTTACTTGCAAAGTTATACCAAATAGTTAATACCTCTATCTCTTCCTCCTCATAATTTCTCCTTGAGTTAGGGTGGCATTTGGAACGACCCTGGACATTTTGGGGAATCAGTTAAGGGTGTTTCCGTCGGGGATCCTTGTAGTTTTGGTTTAAAGGGATCTATTTACACAGTTACTTCTGTGTATAGGTGAGTTTTTCCTGAGCATTCCAGTTTAAAATGGCTTCTAGGGATACGCCCACCTCCAATTGTAATGGTGACACTTAAGTAAATACTCACTTTCATATGTAATGCAGTATTTATAATGTTTATTCTATTTTTTTCCCTTAAATAGAGCTACTTAAATTACCTAAGTTTTGGGCCACACAAATCCTGTATCTGCAACAACCAGCTTCACACCCTGCTCAAAATCCTGGATTTGTTACCTGTCCAGATTCATTCCCCTGGTGTACAAATCCCCCAAGATCTTGTTTCAGCCATTTTGTGTCACATCCTCTTGCTCAGCGTCTCCACTTTCCCGGGCAACTGAACGCGAGCCACACTGCACAGCCCCTGCAAACTTAATCCAACTGCTCTCCGCTGATTTTGGAAACTAAGTAATATTATGGTCTGGCTGATACTCACCTAATGAGAGAGATCCCCAGAGTCTATCAAGTACCTCAGGCCTTTTAGAATCTAACTCAACATCAGTTTGTTGAATGAACTCTTCTAGAATTTCTATGCCTCTGTGTAAGCTGCTCTTCAGCCCCACTCTAGGCTGAGCTGGGTGAGATGTTTTGCTCTAGATGGTAGAAGAAACTACATGGTGTTTAAGGAAGAAAACTAAAAGAGAAATATTATTTCCAGCCCTGCCCACCTGATCAAAATATTTTTTTTAATGTGTTGTTAGAACAGTTGTAAGTTTACAGAAACATCATGCAGGAAATATAAAGTTCCCCTGTACTCTGCTCACACACACAGTTTTCCTCATTATAAATATTTTGTGTCAGTGTGGTACCTTTGTTACAATTCTCAACATAATAAGATTATAATCATGCTATTAACTTCAGTGCACTGTTTACATTGGTTGTTCAGTTGTATGAGTCAGTTTGTGTGTGTGTGTGTGTGTGTGTGTGCTAACTCATATACAACCTAAAATTGTCTTTTTTCCCTTTTTGGATAGTCGAGTTAATTGCATACACAAAGTTGTGCATCCATCCCATTATCCATTACCAAAACTTTCTATCACCCCAAATACAAACTCCATACCAATTAACCATAAAGTCAGATCATACATATTTGTCCCTTTGTTTCTGGCATATTTCCTTCAACATGCTGTCTTCAAAGTTCATCCATGTTGTAGCATGCATCAGAATTTTATTCCCCATTCATCAATTGATGAACACTTGGGTTGCTTCCACCTTTTGGCAATTATGAATAATGCTATTATGAACATCAGTGAAAAATGTCTGTTCTAGTCCCTGCTTTAAATTCTTTCAGGTATTTATCTAGAAGTAGGATTGCTGAGTCATATGTTAATTAAATATTTAACTCTCTGGAGAATTGTCCACAGTGGCTGAGCCATTTTACATTCTCACAAACAATTTAGGAGTGACCCCTATTCTCCACCTGCTCTCTAGCACTTGTTCCTTTTTTGAACTTTTAGCCATTCTAATGGGTGTTTGATGGTATGTCACTGTAGATTTCATATGATTTTCACTGATGACTAATGACTGTGAACAATTTTTTCATCTTTTCACATGCTTATTGGTCAATTGTATATTTTCTATGGAGAAATGTCTATTCAAGTATTTTTACCATTTTTAAAATTGGGCCGTGTATCTTTTTGTTGCCGAGTATAGGCATTCTTTATAAATTCTGGATATTAAATTTTTATCAGCTGTATGCTTTCCAAACATTTTCTCCCATTCTGTAGGTTGTCTTTTTCACTTTCTTCATAAAGTCCTTTGTTGCACAAAATTTTTCAATTTTGGTGAGGTCCCATGTATTTATTTTTTCTTTTTTTGTTTATACTTTTGGTGTAAAATCTAAGCAACCACTGTCTAACACAAGGTCCAGAATACGGTTCCCTATGTTCTCTCAAAAGTTTTTATAGTTCTCATTATTATTTAGGTCTTTGATCTGTTTTGACTTCATTTTTGTAATGTGATGTGGTGTGGCGTAGGGGACTGCCTTCAATCTTTTGTATCTGGACACCCAGTTCTCCTAGCACCATTTGTTGAAGAGACTATTCTTTCCTCACTGAGTGGCCTTGGCACCTTTGACAAAGGTCATTTGTCTCGAGGTCTAAGGTTTATTTCTGAATTATCAGTCTGATTCCATTGGTCTACATATCTGTCCTTGTGCTAGCACCACATTGTTCTGATTACTGTAGCTTTGTAATATATTTTATTTATTTATTTTAATATTTTTTAATCTTTTAAAAGATACTTAAATTACATAAATGTTGCACAGAAAATATAGGGATTTCCATATGCCCTGCTCCCCACACCTCCCACATCCTCCCACATAAACAACCTCCTTCATTAGTGTGGCACATTCATTGCAATTGATAAACGCATCCTGGGGCATTGCCACTGAGTATGGATCATAGGTCACATTGTAGTCTACACTCTCTCCCACACAGTTCTGCAGGATATGGGAAGATATAAAGTGGCCTAGATCTGTTGTTGCAATGTCTTTCAGGATGATTCCCCAGTCCTGAAAAAGGCCCCATATTACACCTGTTTTTCCCTCTCCCTGCCCCCAGAGCCTCCAGTGACCAATGGCTCCACATCAATGTTGTAATTTCTTCCATTGCTAGAATCATAACATGTCTATAGTAGAACACCAGTAAGTCCAGTCTAGTTCATAGTTCATTCCCCAATCCTGAGGATACTGGGATGGTGAAGTCCACTCCACCTCTAATTGAGAAGGGTCTTCGATCCCATACAGCTGATGGATGGGACTCTTTTGCTTGCAGTTGTAGTTGTAGGCTCTCTCGTTTCCTTGGTATGGTGGTTGTCAGCCCTCACCTCCTTGTTAATTGTCCTGGGTGAGTCCAATGGACTTGAGGGTAGGTGTTGCAATTCCACTGAGGCTCAGGACCCAGCTGGCACATGGACAGCCCAAAGATTCCAGTCCCTTGGATGTATACCTACAAATTCCATCACCAAGTATAGGTTTAAATAAAAGGGATAGATGAGCCATGTGTAGGGAAGGCATAACTGAATCCAACTCCGTCACTCTCAGGAGCACAACCTCCAAAGTAGGGCCCACTGGCAAGGCACCAAACTCCAGAGCTATCTGACCTAACCATGGGACCTGGGTGTCTCCAGAGCCCTCAGGAGCCTTACTATTTGGGGTAGTATCCACTTTGGCAGTCTATGAGAGCCTGCTGAAATATGCATAAGTGTTACCTCTGGGATGACCTCTCAACTCACTTTGAAGTCTCTTAGCCATATAAATTCATTTGTCTTTACCTTTTCCCCTTTTTATTTGAAGTCTTTTTCCAGTTGCATTACCAGCCAGTGTTTGGTAGTAATCCCTCAGTGCCAAGGAGGCTCATCCCTGGGAGTCATGTCCCATGCTTGGGGGAAAGCAATGCATTTACATGCTGAGTTTGGCTTAGAGAGAGGCCACATTTGAGCAAAAAGGAGGCTTTCAGGAGGCAACTCTTAGGCACCTCACAACACTAGGCTAAATTTCAATTTCAAAAGCAAAGGCTCACAAGCATAGTCATCAATATCAAAGGCCCATCAATGGACCATCCTCCTTAGCCAGTCTGTAATACATTTTAAAATTGGGATGTGTGAGTCCTCCAACTTTGTTCTCCTTTTCCAAGATGGTTTTGGCAATTTGGAGCTCTTACCCTTCCATTTGAATTTAATAATTGGTTTCTCCATTTCTGCAAAGAACACTGTTAGAATTTTGATTGGGATTGCATTGAATGAATCTATACATTGCTTTGGGTAGAAATGACATCTTAACAATATTTAGTTTAACAATCCATGAACATGGAATGTCCTCCCACTTATTTAGGTCTTTTTTAATTTCTTTCAGCATTGTTTTGTGGTTTTTCCATATACAAGTCCTTTACATCCTTGAGTAAATTTATTCCTAGATATGTGATACTTGTAAGTGCTATTGCAAATGGCCTTTTTCTCTTGATTCCTCTTCCAATTGTTCATTACAAGCTTATGGAAACACCACTGATTTTTCTGAGTTGGTCTTGTCTCCCACCACATTGCTGAGTTTATTTTCTCTAGTAACTTTGTTGTGGATTTTCAGCATTTCTTTGTATAAGAGCATGCCAACTGCAAATAGGGAGCGTTTACTTCTTCCTTTCATATTCAGATTAATTTGTTTCCTTTTCTTAACTAATCACTCTAGCTACAATTTCCAGAATGATGTTGAATAACAGTGATTACAGTGAGTAGCCTTGGCTTGTTCCTGATCTTAGGGGGAAAGCTATCAGTCTTTCACCATTGAGTAGGATATTATCCCTGGGTGTTTTTTGTTGTTGTTGTTGTTGTTGTTTCATATATGCCCTTTAGCATGTTGGGAAATTTTCCTTCTATTCCTGGTTTTTTAATGTTTTATCAGGAAGGGGTACTGAACTTTGTAAAATGCATTTTTCAGCATCTATTGAAATGATCATGTGCTTTTTTTCTTTGTTCTATTAATATGATATATTACATTAATCAATTTTCTTATATTGAACCACCCATGGATACTTGAAATAAATCCCACTTGATCATGGTGTATTATTCTTTTAAAGTTCTTTTGGATTCAGTTTGCTGGTATTTTTTAAGGATTTTTACATCTGTATTCATAAGGGATATTGGTCTGTTATTTTCTTTTCTTGTGAGATCTTTAGCTTTGGAATCAGGGTGATATTGGCATAGAATAAGTTGGGAAGTGTTCCCTTCTCTTCAATTTTTTGGAAGAGTTTGAGCAGTATTGGTGTTAATTCTTCTTTGAATGTTTGATAAATTTCACCAGTGAACACATCTGGTCCTGGACTTTCTTGGTTGGTAGGTTTTTGATTGCTGATTCTCTCTCTAGATTTGTTGTTAGTCTATTAAGATATTCTTCCATTTCATCTAGGTTGCCTAAATTGTTGGCATAAAGTTTTTCATGGTTCAAAATAAATTTTTAAAAGACAATATTAACAACATTAATAAATTCAGCTCCTATATTTAGGCATATTCATAGAGTGACCAGATCTGCTCATTTTCTAGGACCAGTCCGAGAATTTGTCTGCAATGGTGTGTAATTATTGACAGCAGCCTCTTCTACTTTTGGATGTGTCCCAATCCAGATGATAAATTATATGGGATATGGTCACCCTACTAATACATCACAATTATATATATACTCATATCACAATGAAACTATGAACACATCTATTATTATCATTATTATTATTATGAGTATGGATATTATTTTAAATAACTTGAATTTTACATAAGAAATGGTTTAATAAGCCACAGAAGTATAAGGATGTTTAAGAAATAAAATGTGGGAGAATAAGAAAAGTAGTGATTTTGGTACATTGGGAGGAACTTGTGCATAAGCATAAGAGAATTTTGGAACATCCCATAAGAGACTATAAATATAAGTATTTAGTAAGACAGAGTCAACTTTTAAACTATGACACAGAGGAAGACCATGTTATTCTTTTTTCTGTACATTGAGTTCTGTTGTGTTGATGTACAATAAATGCCTTTATAATTAAATAAAGGCTACTCAACTATTAAAAGCTATATATTACCAACTGGGAGGTTTTACATAAGAATACAGATTTTCTGACCCTCAACATCTGTCAACACTGGGCAGGGCAGCAATCAATTGATCGTGGGTAGGTACAGTTCGCTTTAAACTGCTAACCAGACAAAGACAGTCATCACCTCATAAATACCCTTCATTAATTTCTATTATGTCTGGTGCCTGTAGGCATTTGGATTAAAAGACCTCTTTTAGATAAAGTAAGCTTGGAATGATATGTGCATCAGACAATTCAGAAAGACACAGAGAGCAGCATTTAAATCAGACAAAACCCCACCCTCCTGAGAACATCGTACATGACCGTTACTTTTAATAGAAAACACCTGGCGCATTAAGAAAGAGCTTTTACTTTTTCTATTCCGGAGATAAGCTATGTTTTTTTTTTTAAGTTGCTGTATTAGTAATAATTAGAGATAAGACAGAGGGAGAAAGCTAAGTGAGAATGTGGTCTCAGCTGGAGTCGAGTTACAATCTAATACCACAGAAAGTTCTAGAGCACGACGGCCTCACAGGGGTTGTTCCACCTTGGGGCAAGAAAGCAGGCACCCATATCCCAGGGTCATGACCAGGTTTGTTGCCTATTGAGGGGGAGCATGGCTTCCCCAGATGAGAGCAATTCTCTAGAGAAGGAAGCTGTATGGGTCCCACCAGCCAAACCTCTCAGCAACTGGAGTCGAGTGAAGGGACCTGGGCAGGCCATTCATTAAAAACCGCATGGGAAGCAGATGTAACTCAAGCAATTGGGCTCCTGTCTACCATATAGGAAGTCCAGGGTTCAATTCCCAGGACTTCCTGGTGAAGGCAAGCTGGCTCATGAGGTAAGCTGGCCCACATGGAGTGCTGGCCCACACAGGAGGGCTGGCCTGGGCAGAGAGCTGGCACAGCAAGATGATGCAACAAAAAGAGACACAGAGGAGAGACAATAAGAGACACAGCAGACCAGGGAGCTGAGGTGGCTCAGGAGATTGAGCGCCTCTCTCTACTCTGGAAGTTCCCAGGATCGGCTCCCAGTGCTGCCTAAAGAGAAGACAAGCAGACACAGAACACACAGCGAATGGACACAGAGCAGACAGAGAGCGCGAAAACAATGGGGGACGGTAGGAAAAAATAAATTTAAAAATCTTAAAAAAAAAAAAATGCAAAGGCACATCCACCTTTTTGTTTTAAATACGCTGCATACTTATTGAACTAGAGTTTTCTTAAAATTTGTCTTTATTTTCTAATGGTGACCCTTTCGACCTCAGGATTTCATCATGCAAACACTAAGTTTATAATCTTTCAATATTGCTTCCTCTGGTGGAAATGGTCCAGGGTCTAGCTCACTACCTATGCTTCTTTGCTCCAGTTTTTCCCATTCTCAAACAGATATAATAAGTAACACTTGTTCTCCCTGGCTTCAGAATAGGTAGATTTCTATAGATAATAGATAAGAAATTTACCATAATAATAACAGCTGTTCGTTTTTGGACATCATTTCTGTACCAGATCCTTTTTCAATACTATCTCATTTAACCCTCACAGCAATTCCAGAAGTTCAATATTATTCCCTCCTGGTTTTCAAATGTGATCAGATAGCTTGTAAATAGCAGCGCCACCATGTCAAACCTGATCTATTTGACCACAGAACTCCTGCATATTCCATTCTACCTGTTAAAGTTTCACTAAAGAAATGAAGTTTAAACTTGAATGATTTGGGCAGAAAAGGGCACTTAAGTGTGACCGGGAAAATAGCTGGTGTGATGCTGGAAACCTAGGAACAGTATCACTTTGGGGACAATACATGATTCATTTGATTGAAGCAATACTCATGGTGTGAAACAAAAAAGAAAGGAAAGGAGGGAAGGGGGTGGGAGAAGGAGGAAGGAAAAGAAAACAATATAAAAGAGAAAATTAAAATAGACTCCCTCTAACTCCCCTCCCTACCCCTTCCCTCTCCATTAATATTAAGCTTAAATAAATTTATATAGTGTAATCACATGGAGATAATTTATTCACCAATTTAAACAATTTAAGGTAAACTATTACAGTTGCCATAAATTGACAGAGCCCGATTTGGCCAAACGCATCCGTGAATTATACATCAAGATCAACTGCCAATGTTTCTCAAAAGAGAAAATATAAGCTAAAAAGTTGGCAAGCTAAAAGTTGAAGCCATTGACTACTCTAAATTTTTGTAATCTAAGGATAAACTTAGACCCTTTATAGACCAGATTAAAATTTGCAAAGCAAAACAAATGCATTGAAACTCCAAAGTCTAAAATTGTGTCCAGAAAAATCCCGGAGCCAATTCATGTTTTCTTTTCCTTGTGCTTTCATGACCAAATCAATTTTAATCAAATGAATGATAGCTAATTATTTAAGTCAATTAAGTACACTTCATTCATGTAAGTCGACACAGCTTTCTACTTTTAATTGGGTTTGTATATGATTAGAATTTATTTTTGAAAGCACTTTTGGGATAGTTCAGAAAGCCTGAATCAAATATTTGGATCTCATGCTTCTCTTTTGCCTTCAATTCTCTCAGAAACTAGAGTAGGCAGGTATTCCTTTTAAAAAGTATGGTTATGTTTTCACTGAGACTTAAAATACCCTTAACTAAAGGCAAGGCTTAAGAGAAGCAGCGTGGTGTGGTGATAGAGGATTGGAAGGGAAGGAAAGCATGATAAGAAATCCAAAGAAACTCTCCTCTCCTCCAATTTCCCACAAAAATGCAGAGGAGGAAAGCTATCCTGAGTAAACTTTCATTGTAACTTAAAAGTATTTTGCTACTAAAGTGTATTGATTTAAAACTCTAAATCAGGCTATTCTCTTACCTCCTTAAAAGATGGAAATTATGTGCATTGGGTCATTTCTTTAAAATATAATCATTATTCAAGATCGTGGTGTCACCGACATTGCATAGTCCACAAGTCTCACTCACATTTTATTCCTGGATTATGGGGTGACGCTGTTCTAGATTTTGTAGGTCAAAAATATTGTCTGGACAACAGTTCATAGATAAAATGTTTTGAATAAGGAAGTCAACGAATTAAAAAAATTTTGAGTACATTGCAAAATATGTTCTTACAATTGATCTCATTGTCATCTCCTCTCCCTCCCTCTTGCTCTCCTTCTCTCTGTCTCTCTCTTTCTCTCTCTCCTTAAACTAATATATAGTATCTATTGTGTCACATAAAGCCACTCCTGAGTAAGGAATATACATGCCAAAACTTTAGTCCAGAGTTGGCTTTTCTAACAGGAGACAGGAGGTATTAAATGGAAAGAATGACAAGCCTTCAGCCTAAGGCCAGATGGCTGAAGAGACTGAATTTACAGAAACCTGCTAACTTCCTACAAAAGAAAGGGGAGTAAGTCTTTAAAATGTTTACCTTTGGGTGCAATTATTATTTGTTCTTATTCATTGTGTTTGCTCACTATTTTTTGCTCATTGTTTTTCTCGTTGTCTGCTCATTGTTTTTACTCATTGTTTTGCTCATTATCTGCTTGTTTCTTCTTTAGGAGGCACCAGGAACCGAACCCGGGACCTCCCATGTGGGAGGCAGGCACCCAACTGCTTGAGCCACATCCGCTCCCTGTTCTTATTCATTTTGATTACACTTGTTGTTATTTTGGGGGGTAGAATTTTTTCCTGAATGAAGGAATGATGGCAGTTTCAGGGAGTATTGGCTAAATTGCGTTATATCCATTCATTTTCTTATTAAGAAATAAATTGGCTTTAAAATATTAAAAATTTGGCTGACTTTGAGAATATAATAATGCAAACTGTAGTCAAGACTACTTTTTTGAATTCCCTAATTGTCTCCATCTCAGGCTTACCTTAGCAAATTATTAGAAGCATGGAGTGGGTTATTTCCAAATGTTAGAGCAAACAGGCCTTCCAATTATCCAATTTCCAACACCAGGGCTGACAACATGAGAGCTATAGCTGCCGCAGGAAAACCTCACCAAGGGGAGCCTGTTTGTTTTCTAAGTCTGGACTTCATTCTTCACTCAGCTGTTTGTTATTAGTGCCTCAGCAGTAGCGGCGAGAAATTAACTACCGCCAAGTCTCTGAATTTTGACACAGGCTCAGCCAAAATTCAATTCTGCCATTCCAAAAGGAGGTGAGACTAATGGAAGGAGGATTCATGGTTTCCATATTGCTAATAATTCTATGGTTTGAAAGTATCATTTTAATATATGCCACACCTTTTATAACTATTCAGGATAATGTGTGTTTAGTAACAGTAATGTCACTGAGTTTAAGAGGTGACATTGGCTTTTCAATTAGTTTTCATGACGTGAATCAATTAAAAGGAAATAGGTTCAGAGTAAGTTAGTGAAGAATCACAGAAAGAAGAGTCCCCAGGGTGGAAATATTTGGAAGATGTCTCCGGCAGCTGTTTTAAAGCCAGTCTCAGGTCCAGCTTAAGAGTCAAGCCCAGGTCACTTTATACATCAGGTTTAAAATATATGAGGCAATTCCAAATATAGGCTGCATTTTTGTATCCACTGCAAGTTAGGGAGGCTGCTTGGCAATTCTTTTATAGGAGCATTGGCTTGTGATCCCTGGGAAACGGGGTGACCCTTACAGATGGTGAACCCTTAAAAATCGTTGCTGGAAGCATGCTTGAGACTTAGGGCTACTTCTCAGAAACGGCTGGTCACTTTTATTGTTGTGTTACCTCTTTCCCTCCTCTGTACTTCATGGGTATCCATATATCACGTTAAGTAATATGAATTTACCATATTTTTTTTAACCAGTTTCATTTTATCACACATTTTAGGTTATACCATTTTTGTTACTATAAACACAATCCTTTACTAATCAATATTGTACAAATATTTGTACAGTTTACCATATATTTCAAAAGGCAGCTTCCATTTCTGACTTTTTAGCTCACTGAGTTTCCTGAACAACCCTCTCAAGGAAAACAATGAAAATTGTTGAATGAAATTTTCAGATCATCTTTTTTTCTAACGGCATCGCTGAACTTGCAAGTAAGGCCTCTCCAGTGGCCAAAAATAAAGTGTAAGTGAGAATTTAGCTGAGTAAAAAAACGCTGAGGCTGAATGGCCCTGGAAATCTGACAAATGCCATTGCTTTTGGACATCTAATGCCTGTTCAAGGTGTAGAGCGTCTGAGTAGAGAAGATTCCTGCATAAGCCAGCAACCTAAAGGGCTACGATTCCGTGAAAGCACAGTAGAGGCAGTTAAAAACATCTCATCTCACTTGGCATGGAGCTGGGTGGAAGGGGAGAAATCCACCTCCCACAGAGAGTTTGTAACCATAAGCCAACTCTTACCCTAGATTGTCCCTAAATTCAGACTGCATCAAGTAAGAAATTCATTTTACAGTGATACTGGGTTCTTAGTCGCTCTTTGTTTTCACTGACTGATTTTACTTTATTATTTTTTTGCCTAGTTCTATCAACTGAGAGTAGTGTTAAAATCTGAATAAGATTCTGGAACTATCTATTTCTAATTCTGTCATATTTGCTTCCTGTATTTGAGGCTCTTTTATTAAGCATATATACTTTTTCTTTTTAAGAGGTACTGGGGATAGAACCCAGGACCTCAGGCGCTCAGCCACTTGAGCTACATCTGCTTCCCTAGGCATATATACTTTTACAATGATTGTGACTTCCTGCTGAATTGTCCACTCTATTCTTATGCAAAGTCCCTCTTTCTCTCTGGTAATATTCAGCCAATTTTATCTGATGCCAAAAGATCCACTCCAACCTTCTTTTTCTTATTATTTGCATGGTATGTCTTTTGCTATCCATTTATTTTCAACTTCTCTGTGTCTTTATATTTAAAGTTTGTCTCTTGCAGGTTTTATTTTTTATCCACCCTGATAATCTGTGCCTTTTAATTGGAGTATATAGACCATTAACAAATATTTTCACCACCATAGGGGAACGGCAACTAAGTCTCATTTCATAATTCTTCCTGGGACAATTTTAGTATTTCATAATTCTGCAGACTTTTGAAAGTGTTTTAGCACAGAGATTTTTTTTAATATCCTATAATTATTTTAATTTTCTCTGAGTCAGGAGTTAGATCCCATTTCTTACTCATATTTTTGGTATTGAAATGTTCCCTGATAGTTTCTTTATTGTGCCTGCCAGTATACTATCAACTTTAATTTTTATTCCAGTAAAGCAGCTGTCATTCTGCTTTTTTTTTTTTTTTTAAGAATGGAAGATAACTTATTATTATTTCTTAAATTATCTCTCAACATTTCAACTCTTGGTAGAAATCAAATGCAAAACATGTGCATTTTCAAATTAGCATCATTCTGCTTTTTAATTTATTATATTCTGCTTTTACTTATATTAACTCCACTTTCATTTTTCTTGCATTTCTTTAATTGTACCTTTTCTAAATCTTCACTTAAATTTGTAGCTTGTGTATTTTATTCTATTATATATGTTACTAAATGTGTGTAAGATCCTGAATTTCTCACTGATTGAAGTTTTAATTTTACCTCATAGAATAGAAAATTCGGTGTTAAAATTATCTGTTTGGGGACTTTGATTCTATTTCACATATTAATTGTATTTTTACTGTTTGATAAAGTGTACTATTTGTTTTTGTTTTTTTCAATTTATTGTTCTTTTTTGTGGCCTAATGTATCATCTTATTTAAATATTCTTCAGTCTCTTGAAACAATTATTTTAAAGGGAAAGAGTTATAAAAATTTTATCAGCATATTTACTAACTCTTCTTGATCCATAAAATACTGACAGATATGTATTAAGTGTCTCACAACAGATAGTGTGTTTTTAGAAATCTTTTCTTATAATCTTTGCAGCTTCTGTTTCATAAAATTTATTTCATGTTTGTTGGAACATAAATCTATGGGGAAAACAAAATAAAGAAAAAGAAAAAAAAAGTTTATGGAAGTTACAAATACTCTTTTAATTTTTATAATTTTTAATAGGAGGGAAATGCCAGGTTTTGTCGGGCCTGGAGGTTATGTGGTTTGGGGGCACCACTTTAAGAAAACTGTAAACACAAAATTAGGAACAAGAGAAAATATGTATTTAGAATAAGAAAATAATTTACAATGCATTAAGCATTTTAACAATTATAATTTCCATAAGCATCACATTATCCAGAAAAAATAGCATGTTTTTTAAAAACTAACTGCACAGCACAGATCTATAACATTTTAACTGCATTTTTTGGCTGCATACAAATTTAATCATTTCTTCATAAGACAGCATCAGGCCATGCAACTTCATATCATGATGCTGAGTAAGTCAGCAGAGAGGGCGGTTAGAGAATCTTGACAAGCCATTCCTATATCAGGACCCACATAAATATATCCCCTTAAACTTAAACGAGTTGCGTTCCTAACTCTACTTCCCCTTAGCCAGATTTGAAAAATGCTTGAGGCAATTCCAGAGTCACTCGCCACAGTGGGAAATACGACTGAGGGAAAGTTGAAGTGGAAAGAGACAGTGGTCTTTACCAATTACAGCTAAAATATCATTTGCACATTTCCCACAATCCTCATGAAAACACACGGCCACATGCAGCTAGATACCCATCTTGGAAAGGGCCGTGCTCTTGCCTGGCGTTAAAGCTTAGGCGTTGTTAGCTTCGCAGTAAATTCACTTCTGATTATTCATGATATGAAAATAACTAACATTTATTGGACACTCTGAACTTCTACCCCATCACCACCTAGAAAGATTCATTCATCCATGACACTGACATCTGAACTCGAATCAGGCTTCTTAGAGTCTCTCAGGATTTATGTTTCCCGGCAACATTAGGTGTCATTGCAGCAGCATTTAGAGTTTTGAAGAAAAATGGTTTAACTGAAAAAACCCACTCCTCATTTACTCATTCATTCAAGCAACATGTATTTAATGA
Organism: Cabassous unicinctus; assembly: GCA_029593785.1. Lineage (NCBI taxonomy): Eukaryota > Metazoa > Chordata > Mammalia > Cingulata > Chlamyphoridae > Cabassous > Cabassous unicinctus. Next base: position 7,250 of record JAQZBX010032199.1, on the reverse strand, counting down.
ACCCTTACTATTCTTCAGGTTCTATTCTAGTTGCTGTTGACACAGCTGCGAGTAAAACAAACAAAATCCTTGCCCTAATGGAGTGTGTGATTTTGTAGGGTGAGGAATGCTATGACCAAGTAACACCTACAGTAGGCAGATAGTTATCAGGGGCATACAGAAAATATTAGCCAAATGCAATAGCCCCTTAGTCACAGAAAGACATTCCCCAATATGCAGAGAATTGGGATGATATTCAACCAATAAACCTTTCCTGAAACTGCTTCAAGACGTACTCAAGACAACTAAGAAATACAAATTCAATAGATGAAATTATTTGGAAGAATTATAGGTGAATGTTAGAGAGCACAGGTTTTGGGCGAGGCTGACTTGGATTCCAGTCCTGACTCTCACAATCCCTGACTCTTATATTTCAATCTTGACAGCTGTGTTTCTTCTGGAGAGTTCCTTACCCCTCTAATCTGTAAAATATGGATATCAAAACCCAGACCACAGGCTTGCTGTGAGTTTTAAGCAAGACAAGTAAATCATAGCAGCTGACATAACATAAACACTGGTAAGTAGCAATTATTATTTTCTTATTTTTATTCTTTTTTAAAATTTTTCTTTTTAAAGAAGCTTCAGATTACATAAATGTTACCTCAAAATTATAGGGAATTCCCATATGCTTCATCCCCTTCCCCTTCCCACACTTTCCCACATTAACAACATCTTTCATTAGTGTGGTACATTTGTTACAATTGATGGACACATATTGAAGAATTGGTAGCAATTATTTTAATTAGTCATTTAAACAGCTTATCACCATAGTGGTAATTATTTTAAATAAAAATGCTTTTGAAAGATGAATCTAAAATTGACTGAAAAGACAATTTTCAATTACTGTTCAAGAGATATACCTAAAACAAAGCAACTCATAAAGGTTACATTTTTTTTAAAAAGCACAAAATGAGGCAAGTAAAAAAGAAAGGAAATACTTTTTGAAGCATAATTCAAGAAATAATAATTAAATATACAATATAAAATTGTTTTGAATGCAAATGAGATAAATTATGTAAAAACTCCTAATTTAGTGTCTGGCATATTAATAGGGAATAATTGGCCTTTCTAATCTTAGAAATTAGAAAAGCACATTCTCAGGCTTTTTATTCAAGCTTCTTAGAAATGATTTCCTTCACTACAACTTTTAGATCTGCTGTTCAATAGCTTCTGCATTTTTAAAATGGAATTAATATATTTTTAAGAATTTAGAGCTGCACTGTCCAATATGGTAGCCATAGCCACATGTGGCCATTTAAATTTATATTAGTTAAAATGAAATAAAAATAAAATTCCATTTCCTCTGTCACACATTAAGTGCTCAACAGCCAACATGTGCCAAGTGGCTGCCATATTGGATTGCACATATACATAACATTTCCATCATAACAGAAAGTTCTATTGGCCAGTGTCGCTTAGACTATTACCCTGTTTCCCAAATACCTATCCTCATCTCTGCAAAGTTTTGATGTTTTTTCTTCAGTCAGATAAACAGCCAATGAGTATTTTGTGTAGGAAATGATTTAATGCATGCAATCAGAGGATTCCTTAACCATTGTAGCGCTCAGGAAGCAGAGGTCAGGGAAGCCACTTCCAGGAAATCCAGGGGGTCTATAACCACAAGGAAGGCAAAAACCATGGGCTCACCCACCTGCAGCACTGAGTTTCCCTGGAAGCCACTGGGTAAATTCCCAGAATTTAACAGGTTTTTTCATTCTCTACTATCCTCTGCCTGCCCACAATTGCCTTCAGAAGTTAACTGGTTTTTCTTTCTCTTCAAATATGGCCTCTGCCTTCCAAATCTTGTGCAAAAGGATGAGCTTACTAGAACCATGTTTGCATGGAGGTCTGGGAAATGTAGTTCGAAATGTATAGTTCCTAGACTTCTGCCGTAACATTCCAGCAGGTGTTTGGGAGGATGTGAATTATACTGAATGTCAATAAACAACAGGCTGCATTGTGCTTTTCCTTTCATTCTGTAAGAGAGTCTTGTGTGTTCCAACATATCACTGATAAAAGTGTTTAATGACAATTTTATTCTTTACAGAATGCAATGCAGTGTGTAATTCAAATAATGTATGTATTTCCATATTTCTCCTTATATACACTGGCTCCTGTGTCACGTAAGTCCTGTCTCCTGCCATCTTTTTGATTTCCCCATGAAGTTATTTTTTTTTTAATTATTCATTACAAAGTCTGTTTTATATATCTGCTCTTCTCCAAGCTTTCAGGTTAACACCCTCTTTCACATGTATTGCATACTTCATTAATATTACTTTATTATTAACTTGTTATTTATTATTATTCCAGTGTACATTTTATTACTATTTGCTGAGCACTTACTATGTACCACATCCAGCCCTGTCTCCAAGGAGCTTACACTTTTCTGTGCCCCCTAGTTATTCTTGTTTAGATCTTTTCTTTTCATGATTATTAATCTTTACTGAGGAAAACTCTGACAAAATCAAGTCTATACCAACAGAGCATGTGAATATCTACTTTCTGTTGAAATTGGTAGTGAAAGAATCTCCCTCATGGCAACTAGAGAAATTGTCCGATTTCTAGGGTCTAGCCGATATTGGGCATTGTTCTGCCACAGTGAGGTGAGTTCTTTACCATTTCCTATGTCTGATTTTCAAACTTATAGCAGGAAAAAAAAAGCTTAAAGAAGCAGAGGTAGTCTATAATTTTTGCTTTCAGGTTCATTTATTACAACAGCCTCCAGGCTTTTCCGCTCCATCTGCCTCCAATCATAACCACCCAATACCCTTCCCCCACCTCCCACCCACCCTCCACCTCCCAACACACATGCTCAGCTGTGCCTGTGAGGACTCAGTGCTCAGTCTCAGAGCTGTGGTTTTCAAGTGGATGGAAAGAGGGAGGTTACTGGTGGAGGTGGCATTGGGGAACAAGAAAAGAGGAATCTTGCTGCTTCTGAAAGCAGAACCCTCGAGACGCAAATGGCAGAGCCTTTGCTCGGGTGGGATGGCATCCCAGTTAGAGCACATAGTAAGAAAGAACCAAAACTAACTTACCTCCTTTGTGAAAGGTTTGGCTCTTTACTTTAGAGGTCGAAGAGTAGGAAAATTTTTAAAATTGGTAAAATCTGAATCCAAATTCATCTGCCCCCTTATTACTGGAAATTGCTTCCAGACTCAGAGAATATTGATAGCTATTTTGTTATTTTGTTTTATAGCATTTCTTTGAGTTTTTGGTGTTTTCTTTTCTCTGTTTCTCTGGATGTTTTAATGGGAATTTGGAAAGGGGCCTTTAAGGAAACATTAACAGATGCAATCTTCAACTAAAAGTACTAATTAGTATTTAAAGGGCACTTAAGGGTTTTACCCATTAAAATAGTTCCATGATAAATCATTTGCAAAGCAATGTAACATTTTATAAAGTAAATAATCAATGCTTTCATGCATCAGGTCCATAAATGTTTCTTTCTGTATTTATAAGAGGCACTTTACATCCTAGAATTACTGATTCCGATTCCATGTGATTTAAAATATAATAAGAGATAGAAAGAGACCCGACCAAAAGTCAAAGGCAGCATGAAAAGCCCTTAGTCTCCAGGCCAGAGGAGAGGAAGTTTCACTCCAGGAGATGGAGAAGGAAAGAGTTAGGGCAGTGCTGCTAGCCAAACCCCTAGGACAGTGCATGCCACTTTAACACAAGTAGCTGTCTTCTACTGAAACGTCAAATGTTTATGGAAAATGGGGAGTTAGTGCCTAATGGGTGCAGAGTTTCTGTTTGAACTGTTGAAAAAGTTTAGATAAACAGATTCAACATTGCACATGTCATTAATACCACAGACTTCTACAATTTGAAAGCGGTAAATGGGAGGTTTTGAGTTGTGCACACATTACTACGATAAGAAGTTCGTGGTAGAAAAACTCATTTCAATGGTAGAAAATGAGCTGAACTACAGAGCCTCAGAATTAGAATTTTGTAACAAAGTTATTTCCCTGCAAGAATGTCAAGAGTAAAGGTATTTATAACCATAAATGTATATTATTGAGCAAATCTAGCTCTTAATTGCATCTGGTTTTCCTTCAGGGCAATGGACTTACCATGCTTTCTTTTTTTGGGTGGTACTCAGGATTGAACCTGGGACCTCGTACACACGAAGAAGCAGGTGCTCAACTATTGAGCTACACCTGCTCCCCTTACCATGCTTTTTAAATCACTACCAGCAATATAATTTGCACAGAGCTATTTTGCCTTCTAATCTCTTGACCATACATTGTTATGATAAATGAAACCCAAAACTCTAGGTCCTGTTTGAACCAGGACGTCTTTGTAATGAGTGGAGTCAGGCTGGTGCTAGTACCACTGTCTGAGACCCCGTCTCTCTTCCCCTGACCAGCTTAGACCCAGCCTTGAGATCTCGGCATAGATGTAAACGTCCTCCAGAAGCCTTCCCCAATCCCCGAAAGTACATTAGGATTTCGTTCATGTAGCAGCCAGCATTTACCACACTGTTTAGAATCAACTGTTCACTTAGTTTGTCCTCATGAGTCTAGGAGCTCTTATTGACCATCGTAAATCCAGAAACTTGTTCAAGTTCCTAATACAAAGTAGGTCCTCTGCAAATATTTGTTGAATGAATGAATGAGTGAATGAATGAGGCAATTAATGAAAAGGATTATAGTGGTTAACAAGACCTTCTTGGCCTGGAAGAACTCATCATCTGGTAAGGGATTCAGAGAAGCAACCCAAGGTATTACTAGAGAAAGTGAAAGATGGAGAGAGGCAAGTTGCAGGTGCTATAGGAGAGGAGATGGGCAACTACCCTTCGACAGCGCACAGGTAACATGGGAAAGGATATTTTAAGAATAAATAAGAGTCACCAGAAAAAGGAGAGAAAAGCATGAGAAACATACACACACACACAGGGGTTTGCAATGAATTCACTAAAGGACACATAGAGCTTCACATTCAGAAAAATATTGTAAATAGCTTTGCAGAGAAAACTGTGTTTGCCCATTTTGTATATAATACCCCCATATTCTATAAAGCACACTGTTAATGATACTATAATATGGTCATTTCATAGCTTTTGGTGAAGGAAATAAATGACATTCTCTGATGTCCCCTATGTCTTATTTTGGAACTTAACATGTGCACACACACACACAATCCTCAGGTTTGCTAGGATCCCCTCAGTCACACACGTGGAAAGTTTGGCAAAATCTGAAACCCCTGGGAAACGTAAGTTATTTCAGTGTGGAGGAAAAGAGCTATAGTTCTCAGCAGTGGAAATTCTGGGTTTTTAATTTAATACATATCTGGGTTCCTCAGAATGGTTTCTTTTATGAGGATTTGAAGCAATTCTTTTCTTTTAAGAACTGCTTCTTCTTCAACATGTATAAAAGTGCCCAAGAAGATAATGGGTGTCTAATAAATGTTTGTTTTCTTAATGATTTCAAAGTTCTATGTTGTCACTGTCTTACTCATTCACATTTTAAACCCAAGAAAGAGGGAAAAAATACTTTTTTTTTACCCACCAGGGTATCCTCAGCACCTAACACAGTACCTGACAAATAGCAGGTGTTAAATAGATACTTGTTAAGAAATTCAATGAGCACAGAAAGAAATACCATCTAGGGGAGTGGATGTGGCTCAAGTGGCTGAGTGCCTGCCTCCCACATGGGCGGTCTGGGGTTCGGTTCCCGGTGCCTCCTGAAAACAAGGACAAACAACATGAAAACAAAAGAAAAAACTAACTCAGGGGAGCCGATGTGGCTCAGTGGTTGAGTGCCAGCTTCCCACTTATGAGAATTTATCCAAGGTTATACAATTTAAATTTATTCAAAAACAGGCATAAGCCCACATACATCACATAGCATAAAATCACACTCTCAAAGAGACCGTTAGGTAGCAGATAATCAGTGTCTTCAAGAAGACATTTCACCTTCCTAGCCCACTCATTGTTTGGTATTTTCAGTACCCAGAGGTCCTCTGAGAGCCTTCCTCTCTCCCAGGACCTTGGTTCCAGACATAGGGCAATCTGGGTATAACTGGTGTGGTGAATATCAGTTGAACTTCCCAGCATCCAACACCTCCTACACTTACAATAGGATCCCCATATCCACCGTCAGACCATGGGGATGATCTCCCCCCTTGGACACCAGGGGTGGTCATATGATCTAAATTTGGCCAAGCATAACATTCCACCTTCCAGATCAGAGTGATTGATTCCATGATGGACATAAAAGTTGTCAGGTCAATTATACTTAGTCTCAGGACTTAAGAATTTTTTTGAATCTATCAGGGAAGTTGCAACCAGGGTTGCTAGGCTCCTACTATGTCAGCCCTAATATGTATTGGTGAATAGTTTTGCTCCCAGTTGGAAAGAATCAGCCTGAGAATAAAAATGCCATAGAGGAAATCAGAGCTGGGGGATGCGAGACAGATTCCTAGAACCAGCATCTGAAACTTGGGTCCAGAAAAAGCCGATGGCAACTGGACCTTTCTGCTTTTCGGGTATGTGAATTGATTTAGTGCCCATTTTGCTTAAGAGTGCTTGTGGAGGGTTTTTTAAACTTGCAACCAAGAAGGCACCAAATGACTTCAACCCTGCTGACGACAGCTAGGATTCAGGCTAACCTACATGGTAAAGAGGTTCTCAAAGTTTGTTTATTTCCATTCCTGAGCACTGTGGGAGTGCAACTCTCACCCCAAAATCTTATGATTTCCTCAAAATAAACCAAATAACAAATACAGAGGCATTTGGTCCCGAGGATCATTCACCTTGAGGAAAGCTGAGAAACCCCTGTAGAATTCTGAGTTATTACCTGTTTTGAAAGCAAAGAAGTTCACTGTGATTGATGACTCTAGCTAAGGCTTAATTTTGGAAATTTATGTTACCAAAGGTCATGAAACCAAGCAAAAATAGGATTTCGAATATGAAAGGGCCAATACCCCACCAATACTACTCGAAACCATAAAGTATAAAGCATAGAAAACAATTACTTCAGGTTGTAAGACTTAGAATCTCAGATAAATAGGGTTTTTTGTACAAGGGGCCTGCCATATACCAACTGTGTTCACCAATACCCTGCTCTAGACAGTCACAAGTCGTGGCATATGTCAAAAAATAAATTCACATAGATACTGATCTGTCTCCAACTTAAGACCTCATGATGATAAATATTCAAAATCATGGTCATCTACTTTTCAACACCCAAGTCTCATAAACTCTTGGC
>JAQZBX010032198.1:0-20079 GCA_029593785.1 Cabassous unicinctus | reverse complement strand
TGGCTCTTCCAGGCAGTTTTTCGGTCTGTCCTTTGTATCTCTATAGACTTACCCCTATAATTGGACCTATCACCCTAAATGTAAATCACCTGTTGACAGGCCTGACTCCTTCACGAGGCTGGGACCACTTTACCTTGTGCTTCCACCGTCTACCTCTCCCGCCAACCAGGGCATGGCGTAGAGGCTCTTACAGAAGGCAACCTGCACATCTACAGAATGAAAACCAGCTTAGCAGGTGTCCCAGGCTGGCTCTCCAAGAAGCAGATGCTAGGGCACAGGGTGCTTCCTCAGGTGTGTGCTTGGGATCAGCACCTGTGGAAGGGAGGGGATGGATGCAGGAGTACACAGAGGGGGATATCAAGGTCTGCCTGATGCCAGCCACTGACACTGCCCTGGGACCATCATGGCCAGGCCAGAATATACCCACACTGATCATTTACTGCACGTGGACCCCTCCAGCAAGGCACGGGGCCTTGAGTGAGGGGCGCCCTGAAGCCTAAGCCATGCCCGGGGCCGGAGAGCCGAGCACTGTCCATGGTCAGCCCTGCGGGCAGCTGAGGCAACAAGCTCTTCCTCATGCCGAATCTGGACGGCATATCATGGTGTCCACACAGGGGCTGGTTGCTTAGCTATAGACATTCCAAAGAGGAATTGCATTTAGCCAAGTGCAGCAGAGCGCTCCACAGCTTTATTTCCTTTCAACAGGAATTCCGGAGGTAGAAGGAAACTGACATCAGTCCAGTGATCCAGAGTCCCAGGGCTGAGGTCGCACAACCCTCTTGGCTTCTCTCAAGGTTGAAGACTTGGTGGTGGCAGGTTCATGCATCGTACCCACCTTCCAGGGAGCAGAAATGGGAGCAAGAAAGAGGGCTAGACCTATGGGAAGCTGGACGTCCTCAGAAACCCCCAGTCCAGACGTCCGTTTACTTCTTATTGGTGAGAACACTGTAACGTGCAAGGGAGACTGGAAATTATAGCTTTATAGCTGGGGGGATGGTCTCACGCCCCAATCCCCTCCCCCCACGCCCAGCGCAGAGCTCTGTTAGTGAAAACGGAGAGAATGGATATTAGGTTGGCAACTAGGAATTCATGCCATATACACACGGGTTTAATAAGTAAACTCACACAGGAGAAACAAGGGACATGTAGCAAGATTGGGTGACATGCAGACAGGGCAGATTCATGAGGTAACTGTTTTGTAAAGTGACTGTTTCCCAGTTAGCAGAGCAAGATTATATGACTTAATAAGGCCTGCCAGAGGAGATTAAGGGAAGAGCGTGGAGCACAGTCTGACACAGCAGAAAGCAGATTGCTGGGACAAAGCATCAAAGTCATACAAAATTAAAGAGGGCAAGGAAGAGAATAACAGGAACAAGATGCTGCCAAGCATTAAAAACCAAACACCCAGCATAAGCACGGTGCACAAACGATGCGGCAGCTGCTCAGCAAAGTCACAAGTCCAGGTGAGAAGTCAGAGGGGCAGCGGGTGCCGCGGGAGCGTGTTAGGAGCTTGTTGCCAGCGTTCGTGAAAGAAGCTGAAGGTCACCGGTTTCCCCAAGTGAGGGGAGAGGGCTGTGACAGGCAGGGGGCGCGGACGCCCCTGCCCCCCCAATGCCTTGTGACAAAAGCTCCAGGAGCTGACAAACCAAGACTCCCTGAACTCAGAAGGCAGAAGCCAAAGGACAAACAACACGCTAAACAGAGCTACCATGTAGCCACGGGGTGGTCAATATCAACTCTGCACCCAAGAACGGGAGGGATCCCAAGGCAAGGAGCCCCTGCAGATTTAACTCCTGCCACCCAGGAAGAGGCAGGCATGGGGCCGCTGTCAGGGCTCAACTCGGGTGCAAATGCCAGTCCCTTCGTTTCTCAGAAAATTCTAGCAACTTCTCTAGCACAACTTCTTTTGATAGCTTACCCCTCATTTTACAGTTGGTTTTAATTTGGGGGAAGTAGCTCCACGTGGTGGACAAGATACTGAGAATTCGGCCAGGGATCTGGGTTTACGTCCTGGCCACACCTAGACAGCTTTATGACCTTGAGAAGACAAGAAAGCCTCTCTGGACCTCAGTTTCCTCAACTGTAGGGAGATGCTCCATCTTTTTCAAGGTTCTCCTCAACCTCATGCAGATGGAGAATGATGCATGCTTCCTTAAAAAATTCTTCAGAAAACAGACCTCAAAAATAACTCTGCAGAATGAAACTTAACAGAACGATTGCCCTTTGAGAGACTGGACAACCCAACACCTCTAACCAGTCTTCACTTTTCTGGATCCCTACCCATGAGGACAGTGATAATGATAATTTAATAAGATCTTCCAAGGATACAGGATTTAACCATTTATAAAATGCATATAAGTCAAATCACTTAATCCTCATGATGTATTTAGGTGAGGGAAGATGGCAAAGACTTGAAATTGTCCCCCAACATCCATTCTTATTATCTTCTAAGGAATAGGCGCCTAATTTTTATCTTGGCCCATGACTACCTGAAATAAAGACTGATTTGCCAACCTAGACCAGGAGGGCGCCATGGCACCTCAGTTTAGGCAGAAGCAGGGCTGCAGCTCTCAGAAATCAGCCGTGAAGCCAGGCGGCATGCCCTTCTTCCCGCCCTCCTCCTTCCTGCTGGCTGAAATCAGGCTGATGAGCCGGGCTCAGGCCACGAGGTAGAAGCTACTTATGGAGAATGGTTTGAAGGCGTCTGGATTCATCACAACCCCATGAATCTGCTTTAGCAGGCTCTGGTTTCTTTAAAGTGCAAGAAAAATAAACTTCTGTTTTGTTTAAATAATTATTATTTTGATTTTTTTTCACTTGCATCCCAAATATATCCCAAATGGTACAGTATGGGAACTATTAGTTTTGTTTTTAAAGACTTAATAAATGCCTAAAATTCAATAGGGCTAAAATCTGAACACAGAACAATTCTGACAATTCAGCTCTCACTTCTGTCTAACGAGATAAAAGCAACCCTCAGGAGATGCAGGCTGAAAGACAAACCCTCTGACATGGAATTTATCAGAAGCAGCTCATGACCCGTCCATGTGGAAAGACATTCCTATGGCAAGTTAAAGGGACAATCGCTCCTCCAGGGTTTAATAGGGGGTACTGGACACCATCTCCGGGAAGAACTTTGATCAGCTTCAAAGTATCTACGTAAGGACTAGGAAAAAGTGAGAACACAGGATAAGAAATATTAGGTAAATGACAAAAAAAGCAAACGCCACATCTTGCTAAGGTTGCCATAAGGTGCATTTCAAAGGTTTTTGAGAGGTAAGTCAAGGCTTCAAAAGCAATTTTTCAGGAAATATAAAATGAACCCTGACCCCTCCTCTCACCTCCCGCCCCCAGTCCTGAAACAACCGTTTGTATAGACCTAATCTCGTCCAGAGACAACAGGGTGGGGGGATTTTGTTCCTCCCCATGCTCCATGAGACCACAAGTTTCACTGTGTTGGCTCCCCCGTGGTGCTGGGTTCCGACCGCCCAAAGCAGCTGAAGCATAAAGAGCAGGAAAGAGTATTGCAGGCTGGGTTATATTAGGACTATTCATTTCTTCTGTCCTTTTGAGACAAAACTCTTCAATAACTCACAGCAATCACATTCTCCGCTAAGCAGCAGATGAATGGCACCTGGATGCTCAGAACCGCTGGGGCAGCCACTCACAAAGGACAGCACAGGCAGCTGAAGCCCATTAGTTGCTCAACTTTTCATAATTTAAGGAAAATTTGCCATCCAGTCATCCTCCACTTCTGCATATTTTATAGTAATGGAGTATTTTTAGACAAAAGCATAAATAAAAGATGACCCTGGGATTTTGAACAATGCACTGTTTGTGTTATATTTTATTGTGGTTTTCTTTTTTCATAGCACCCTCATAACTATATAGATGAGTATATTTCCAGAGAAAGAGATCGACTATACCAAAACTAAACAAAAGGACTCTGCTTTGATTAATCACCCACATATACTTTATTGATATGTATTGAGAGCCTGCTGTCTACCAGGCACTCTGCTTGGCACTGGGGATGCAAGAAACACAAGATGCATGTGGACCCCTCTCTCATGGGACTTGAATTTGGAGGTAAGTACAGAAAATTAACAAGCAAACAAACAGGACATTTCCTTTGACATGAAAAGGGCAAGGGTCCCTATATAGGGGTCCCTAACTTGGTAAGGGAGGAAGGGAGAGTAAATGCTTGGTGGGAGGGGGTTAGGAAAGGTTTCATAAGGAAGTGACTAGGAGATAAGCTCAGCCAAATGAACCAAACTAAGCCCTGCCCATGATGGACAGGAGATGTCCTGGTGATGAGGGAAGGGGCATCCTCTGCAGAGCAAACAGCACGGGCTGCTGCCCAGAAGCAGCTCAGAGGCCACATGCCTGGGCCCCACCAGCCTGCCTCGTCTGAACGTGCAAAGGTTGCATGCTGATGATCTGCTTATTCATTCCGTCATGAACTATTCTGTGAGTATCTTCTGCATGCTGCACACTGTGCTACACTCATGGACCTTGAAACGATGAATAAGGCATGGTTCCTACCCTCGAGGAGCAGCCAGTCTTGTCAAAGGAAGCAATCTTTACATAAATTAGTGCTATGAGGGTCTCAGCTACTAATAATCAGGCACAAATAGGGCACAGAGTGGTCACTAAATGACAAGTGGTTATAATCCTGAGGGGGAAAGGACAGGAAGGCAGTGGGTGAGATGATCAAGGGGCTGGGAAAGAAAGGTAAAGAGAAAAATCCAATAAACTCCAAATGAATAGTTAAGCAGCAGATAGTGTACTTTTTTCCTTTTTAAAGCAGTCAGCTTCTAAACTTCTTTAGCTTTGTAGGAAGCACATTGTTTTCCCAACCAACTCCTTTTACATATTAGGAGAAGAGATGCTAATTAATGATGATGCTACCAGAATGTTTCTGTTTGGCAATAATTTTACTCAGGGGAGCAGACATCACGAACCATGTTAAGAGAGGTGAGATCATTCAGCCTGGAGAAGAGAAGGTTCAATAATCACCTCCTAGGAGAAGCCAGATGTTTGTTGGAGGTCCTCTGCGAAGAGGTTCTACTGATGTTGAGTGTGGTGGAGAATAGAGAAAGAAAATAAGGGGAGACCAATCATCAAGCCTGCTCAATAGTCAGGGAGAAAGTCCCAAGAGTCTAGAGTAGGGGCAAAGAAAATTTAAAGAAATGCACAGAGGTAAAAAAAATTATTTCAGAGATAGAAAATGGCCCCTGGGTGCTAAAGGAAGGGTAGGGGGAAGGAACCAACAAGATCAAGATATTTATAAATGGCTCTTCCAAGCTGATGGTGGCAACTTCTGTACAACTCCACCAAGTGAGGATGAAACAGAAGACGTGCTCCCTCTGCTCTAGCAGGTACTCTTGATTAAAAATAAGAATTGATCGAGATATTTCCTGGTGAGAAAAGTCGATGTGGGCTGAAGTAGGATGTACCAAGGAAGACTGAGGCGTCTCCTTGGAGAGCTTTAAAAATAGGATTGTGTTCTCAGGTGTCAGAATTGAGACTGTTCTTCAGAATGCTGAGAACAGCCAGATGAGGATGCCTGCGCCAGAGCTGCTGACATCCTCTTCCCCACCTTTCCACGCCCAGACCCTGGAGATATGTGCTGTCGGGCTGCAAAGGGGAAACTGATGACCCAGAGCAGCTCAGCATTTTCTGTGGCTCAAGATAGAGCAGGACGAAGGAGAACAACGGGTGAACTAGTCTCAAAATTCCAGACCCCAATTCTCCCAAGAAAAATATCTTCAGCCTGACTGGCAGAAACCATAGTTTTCTTGTGAAAAAAGAAGGGCTTGGTAAACTCAGACTTACTTGTCAAGGAAAGCCAAAAATAATGATTTAATGGCAACTTTCTAGGTATAAATTTATTTCATACCTCTGGATCTTTGCACTTACTTTATCCTTGATCTAAAATAACCACCTTCTCTTCTTCATTGGTCAACTCTTTCTGGGCTTTCAGAATTCAGCAGGAATACCATTACTTCTAAGAAGTTTTACCCGGTGCTGCCTGCTCCCACCACCAGGCTGAGTCAGATGCTGTGGCAGATTGTATTTCCCAAAGATAGCTGCACAATACATATCCTGTCCTACACACTCTTCTATGGAGATGTTGACATTCCTCCATTGATAGGTGGGATTTTCATTCCCCTGCCTTGACCTACATGGACCTTTGTAACTGCATAACTACTAAGACTATGTCATAAAAGGCAATTTGGCTTCCACCTTGCTCCCTCTCTCGGAATAATGGCCTTGGGAACGCAGGCACCATGTTGCAAAGAAGATCAGACCATGTGTTGAGGCTACATATGGATGTTCTGAGCAACAGGTCTAGGTGGCCCCTGGACAACACATAAAACAGGTGGGCGAAGGAATCTTGAGATGATTCCAGGCCTCTGTCTTCAACTATGTTAGCAAAAGCCCCAAACATCATAGAACAGGGACACTCTGTCCCTGATGTGCCCTTCCGAATTCTTGACCCAGAGAAAACATGAGAAAATAAAGGATTATTGTTGCTTTAAGTTAGAGGTGAGCTTTATATAGCGATAGGCAATGAATAGAGATATCATCTTTCATGGCCCTACAATACCAATTTTAATGAAATCCTAGCTCTTCGCACACTATGTTGTCACTGTCCGTTTACTTTATCTGTCACAGGATTGTGAGCTTTTGGATGACCAGGACCATGCCTTTTGTTTCACTTGCATGTCTCCAGTACCCAGCACAGAGTAATCAATAAATGTTTGTGGGATAGAAAACCAATCTTCTCTATCCACCCCTGGTATCTCCCACCCTGTACAACCCAAAATTCAGCATAAATAATAAGAGCTAATATTTACTGAGCCTCTAATCATGCCAGGAAATGTTCTAAAGGTTTTATGTGCATAAACTTATTTAATATCCACACCAGCCCCAGCCCTGTGAGGGAGGTTCTTCTACTGTCCCGAGATAGTAAGTTACAAAGCCAAGATGCAAACCTCTAGAGCCTGTTGCAGCCTGAGTCTCAAACACTAAAGGTCACAGGGTGACACTCAGACAGTAACGGGAAATCTGTGCTTAACTATCTAGGACGTCTTACCGCATGAGGATAAAATCGGGGGGCGAAAGTGGAAGCTTAAGTATCTTGTGGAACAACCACAGAAAGCTCATGCTCTGCTTCAGCTAGCTCATGCTCTGCGACCACCAGAGCGCGCGGGGAAAGCAGGTGGGCACGCCAGGGATTTAGTCTTAGCTCCAAACCACCCTTCTGCGCCGCTGCGTGATGCGGGCTGCGTACCCTGAAAACCGTGTTCTGCTTTGTCAGCAGATCCCCCTTGGGCCCTGCCAAGAGGGGCCACCAGGGGCGGCTGCAAGGCTGGAGGAGGAGGAGGAAGGGGCTGCTCCGTTCTCCTTTGCTGCCTCCACGAACGCCAGCGATCTTCCCCAGCAACGCTCGGCCTTGGCAGTGACAGCTCACGGCCCTGGCAGAAACTGGATCTGCTTTGCAATTTATTCAGCATGCACAGAATCAGCTTCATTGTCGCTTCAGAGACAGCAGCCCAGGCCCCTCCTCAAAGGCATGAGTTTTAGTTAAAAATCTCAACTTTTTCTTTGTGTGCCTGGCCCAGGGCTGGAAATTGCTTCCTGAAGTTGCTGCCATGTGATGCTTTAGTGTTCTCCTATGTGCCCTTTCACATCTCTAATGCCTAGTAAAGAATTCTTTACATTAAATTCTTTCATAGAATAGCTAGTGTGGTTTCCTTCTCCTGACTGGGCCCTGGTCAAAACAGTGGGGACTGGAAGTGACTGCTCCAGGAAGCCTGGTTCTGGAACAATGCGCAATGCTCCTTCTCTCGTCTTGGGTGGGATTCCTTACCTGCACAGCCTGATCTTTTTGTTCAAGCCTGACCTCCCTTGCTCAGCAACTATGCCTTCAGACCACTGAGGTACTTGCTCTTCCTAGAACTTCACCTATAGAAGACAAAATTCTGTTTCCTGGAAATACTTCTTTTAACACATCTGTGTGTCCAGGACACATTCATGAATATGTGTGAAACCCTGACTTTTGGACAAAGTGCTAAGAATTCAGTAATGACAAAATGTGCAATCTTTTCTTTGAGGCGCTCACATTCTGGAAAGACTGCACATACACGAACCATCTTAATTCAACACGGCAGGTGCTGTGGGCGAGCTGTGCACCGAGCACCAGTGACGGTTGGAAGCCAGTGGTGATCCTGTGTAACTTCTCTCTGGCTCTTCAGCTCCCTTTTCACTGCCTGTATCCTTTTCTCCACTCCCAGCCCAATTCTGATGGAATGGTGGACCCATAAGACAGTAGAAGAGAGGTGGATAATGATATCTCTCTCCTCTCCCTCCAAATCATTTCTGTCTTCCTAGACTTTGACATCCACAGTACAATGACTGCCCATTGTGGAAAATGCCATTCAACCATTTGGTATCAATTTTCAAATTATTTCAATGACTCCGGGCCTGTGATTTGTTCATTCATTCAGTTGTTTGTTTGACAAACATTTGTTGAGCACTTACCACATACCAGGCATTGGGCCAAAAGCTGGGGATAAAACAGAACAAGATATAATACCAGCCCTCAAGATGCTAGGGAGCATTTATAAATGGATGTTTTGAGAAATTACCAGTTCATCTGTTTCTATCCTAAACTGCTGAAGTGCTCACAGGCACTTTAAAAATCATATCTGGGATCAACATGGCATCATCTGAAAAAGCTTCCCCAGAGATTTAGTGAATGAAAGGACAAATTCCACTTGCTTAGAACTCTGGAGGATGGTAGAGATTGGAGAACAATTCCATAAACACTGAATTGAAGAAACAGAAAAATCTCAGGTAGGATAACTCCATCCCAGATTGCCAGTCAGTTCCCATTTCCCTGCCCCTCACTTAGTCCCCTGTGGCTTGGAAATCACACAGAGGCAACATGGCCAGGCTCCCTCCAACCACAGACGACGACTGCAGACTGATCCATAACAGTGAGTTAGAACTCCACACATATCCAGGCACAGGGAGCTAAATCCACAGAGACCCAGGGTGCACAACAAGCCCCTGAGGAGTGCTGCACACGAGAGGGCCTCTGGGGGCAGGGGAGAGAGCCTGCCATAGAAAGGCTGGTAAAAACCACCATGACCTCACTCAATCCAATGCCAATCGGCTGGACCATCTGAAGGCAAAATGGACTTTTCTGAAGTGACCCACCTTTCTGGATTGACCCCATCTGGTTCTGAGGGGTGGGATATCCTAACAGAGAAGAAAAAAAAAAAGGCAAGGGTAAACTTACTTACTGCAGTAAGATAGGATGGGTCCCAGAACTGAAAAGTATAAGGAAAATGGACACTGAGTGAGGGAGAGAATTTTAAAAAATTACAGGAGCTGGGTAGAAAGTCAGCACAAAAACAAACAGAACAGAAAGAAGAAGAAATAAATAAAATAATAACAAAAACAAATAAACTAACAAAAAAACAAACAGAACAGATCAAGATTCCCAGAGAAGGAACAGAGAGAAGAAAGCTTTCACCTCAAGGTGAAACGATTGCACAAAAAGTGCAATCTCAAAAATTGCAGCACATATCCAGGGAAAGAATCAGATGAAGAAGAGCTGAGAAAATGTGAGCAGGTAAACATGGGCTATTCTAAACTTAAGAATAAGTTAGACAAAGCTATGTTCATGTTTGTAATGTTCATGGTGGAATTGTTAGGTTATAGATGTAAGTTGTGTAATATAAACCCCAGGGTAATCACAAAGAAAGTATTTAAAAATATACAGAAACAGAAAAGAGAAAAATTGCCAGCCAAAAAGTCTATATCCAGCAACACTGCCCTTCAAAAATGAGGGAGAGTTTTAAGTATTCACAGACAAACAGAAACTAAGGGGAGTTCATTAGCAAGAGACCTGCCCTACAAGAATTACTAAAGGGAGTTCTGCAGGTAGAAATGAAAAGACTTGAGAGAGTGGCTTGGTGTAGTGTGAAGAAATGAAGGTCATCCATAAGGGAAGCTGAAAGTACTATATCCTCAATATTCAACTCTACTCTTTAATTCATATAAGAATCAGAATACATTTGAACAAGAAAAAGGCATATTTCTCAATAACAGATGTTCAAAATATAAAATGGTGAAGTGGGACAAAAACTACATAAAGAGGGGAAATAATGGGATATAGGAGCAGAGAACAAGTATGATATTGAAGCTAAGTTGGTATCTTTTCAAATTGTTAGGTTATAGATGTAAGCTGTGTAATATAAACCCCAGGGTAATCACAAAGAAAGTATTTAAAAATATACAGAAACAGAAAAGAGAAAGAGATCAGCCCAAAATATCACAAAATACCCACTACACAAAAAATGAGGTTGCAATAAAGGAAAAAACAGACAAAAAAATATGTGACATATAAAAACCAAAGGACAAATAACTGAAATAAGTACTGCCTTTACAGTAGTCACACAGATTGTTAATGGATTAAACTCACCAATCAAAAGACACAGATTGGCTAAATGGATTAAAAAAAAAAAAGCATGATCAAACTATATGTTGTTCACCTTAGATCCAAAGACACAAACAGTTTAAAAGAAAGTTTCAAGAAAGCTATTGCATGCAAATAGTAACCAAAAAACAAAAACAAAAAACAAAACAAAAACAAACAAACCTGGGGTTGCTATACTAATATCTGACAAAAGAAACTCTAAGTCAAAAGCTGTTATGAGAGACAAAGAAGGACACTATATATTAATAAAAGGGGCAAACCCACAAACATATGGAATTTAAATAATAAATTAAACCATCAGTAGTTGAAAGAAGAAATTGCAAGGGAAATCAGTAAATATCCTGAGATGAATGAAATTGAGAACACAGCATATCAAAACATGTAGGATGAGGAGGGGCAGGGCAAGATGGCGGCAGAGTGAGGAGCTCCTAGAGTCAGCTCGTGCTACCGGGCAGTTAGCAATCACCCAGAGCCGTCTAAAGCACCTGTTTGGGGGGCCCAGGAGACCAGAAGGGCATCCTGCAGCATCCTAGGAAGAATGGAAGGAGGAGACTGCCCACCTGCAGAGAAGATTTGTGAGCAGAGCACTCCACGCCACCAAGGCCAGTGTCCATGCTCCACTGGTGGTGCAAGCTGCCTCGGGAGCTATTCTGTGGCTGGAGCTGGAAGCTCCATTTCCCAAAAACGGGGGAGGAAGAGTCAGTCAGGCACCACCTTCAGCTACTGATTAGTAAACTCAACTGGCTAAAGTGTAATCCTAAGAACAGCTCAAGTTTGAACCTGTCCAAGTCAGAAGGAGGCCAGTAGCTGCCGCTTTAACTCTACCCCTGGCTTGAGAGGAAGGAGGGCTGACTGAAAATCACAGTGACAGTATGCACCAGCTTCCTTCCACCAGGATCAGACTGCAGCCCTAGCCCAGGCTCCAGCTCCACCTCTGGCAGGGAGGAAGCTAGGGGGGCCTGCACCAGCTTCTCTGGATACCTGCAGGCACTTTCGGCTGGCACACAGATAGTCAGACATCTGGGGCTCCATCCCCACACTCCAATAAGACAGGAGTGGGGCTGTGTTTCCTCGGCCTCTCTGGGCAGCTGCAGGTGCTTTTGGCCTGCGTGGACTGGTTTGTTGAGTGCCTTTGGCTCCATCCCCACTCCTTGAGGATAGAAGGGACTGGTGTTTCTTCAGCCTCTCTGGGCAACTGGAGATGCTTTCAACCCACACAGGCTGGATATTCAGTTACCTGCCTCTCAATAGGATAGGAGGGGATGGTGTTTTCTCAGCTTCTCTGGGCACCTGCAGGCTCTTTCAGCCTGCATGGACTTGACTGTGAGTGCCTGTGGCTCCACCCCACACCCTAACAGGATAGGAGGGGTGCTGTGTTTTTTCAGCCTCTCTGGGCAACTGCAGGTGATTGTGCCCTGCACAGACTGGTTTGTTGGGCACCTGTGGCTCCATACCCACTCCTTAAAGGGCAGAAGGAACAGTACACGCTCAGCCTCTCAGGGAAACTGCAGGTGCTTTTGGCCCACATAGACTAGATTTTTGGGCACTCTGGAGGGTCTATTCCAACACCTGGCAGGGGATGAGGGGGGCTGGTGCTACATCAGTCTACCGGGGCAACTGTGATCAGTTTTGACCTGCACAGCTTAGTTTGCTGCCCACACCTGCAGTGCCACCCCCCCCCCCCACAGGCAGGGGAAGAAGGGGCGTGAAGCTGCATCAGTCTCTCTGGGCAACTACAGATGGCCTTGGCCCACACAGCTTGGATTGCTGCACAAGCTGTGACTCCATGCCTACCCCTGGCAGGGGAGAAAGGTGGGAGAAGTTTCATCAGTTCCTGGGGCAACATGGGCAGCTTCAGCCTCCACAACTTACATTACCAACTACACCCTCGGATCCTACTATAAAACCAGCAAGGAAGAAAGGGTAAGAAAGCCCTAAACTAAAGAGAGAAACTGCACCCAGAATAAATACATCTAGTAAGCCAGATGCCAAGACACAAAAAATTACAATCCTCACCAAGAAACAAGATAATATGGCCCAGTTAAAGGAACAAGATAAGTCTCCTGATGACATAAAGGAGTTGAGACAACTAATCATAGATGTTCAAACAAATCTCCTTAATAAATTCAATGACATGGCTAAAGAGATTAAGGATATTAAGAAGACATTGGATGAATACAAAGAAGAATTTGAAACCATACATAGAAAAATAGCAGATCTTATGGGAATGAAAGATACAATAAATGAAATTTAGAAAAACACCTGAGGCATATAATAACAGACTTGAGGAGGCAGAGGAAAGGATCAGTGAGCTTGAAGACATGGGCCCTGAAAGCAAACATACAAAAGAACAAAGAAAAGAATGGAAAAAATTGAACAGGGTCTCAGGGAACTACATGATGGCAAGAGATGTGCGAACACACACCATGGGTGTCCCAGAAGGAGAAGAGAAGGGGAAAAGGGAAGAAAGAATACTTGAAGAAAAAGAGCAGAAAATTTCCCAACCCTATTGAAGGACATAGATATTCATGTCCAAGAAGCACACCATACTCCTATCTGCATAAATCCAAATAGACCTAGTCTTAGACACATATCAGAATGTCAAATGCCAAAGACAGAGAATTATGAGAGCAGGAGAAAAGTGATGCATCACATACAAGGCACACCCAACAAGATTAAAAGTTAATTTTTCATCAAAAACCATGGAGGCAAGAAAGCAGTGGTATGATACATTTAAGATACTGCAAGAGAAAAACTGCCAGCCAAGAATCTTCTATCCAGCAAGATTGCCTTTCAAAGATGAGGGCTTTGCAGGAAATACTAAAGGGAGTGCTACAACCTGAAAAGAAAAGACAAGAGAGAGAGGCTTGGAAGAGCATCTAGAAATGAAGATTATATCACTAAAAGTAACTGAAAGTCTCAGCAGAGTGGTGAAAATAAAATATGACAGATAAAACCCAAAGATCAAAATGGGTGAAATAAGAACTGCCTTTACAGTAATAAAATTGAATGTTAATGGTTAAACTCCCCAATCAAAAGATACAGACTGGTGGAATGGATAAGAAAACATGAGCCATCTCTATGCTGTCTAAAAGAAACTCACGTTAGATCCAAGGATACCAATAAATTGAAAGTAAAAGGCTGGAAAAAGACATTCCACGCATGCAGTAACCAGCAAAAGCTGGAGTAGCTATACTTATATTGGACGAAATAGACTTTAAAGGCAAAACTGTTATTAGAGACAAGGAAGGATACTATATATTAATAAAAGGGGCAATTCCCCAGGAAGAAATAACAATCATATTTATATATGCAACTAACCAGGATGCCCCAAATTACATGAGGCAAACATAAAATACTATAAAAGATAAAAATACTATAAAAGATAGGAATTGAAGGAAGCTTTCTCAACATGATAAAGGCCATGTATGAAAAGCACACAGCTAACATTGTACTCAATGGTGAAAGACTGAAAGCTTCCCACTGAGACTGGGAATAAGACAAGGATGCCCACCATCACCACTGTTGCTCAGTATAGTGCCAGAGGTTCTAGGTAGAGTAACCAGGCAAGGAAAAGAAATGAAAGGCATCCAAATTGGAAAGGAAGAAGTAAAACTTTTGCTATTTGCAGATGATGTGAACCTATACCTAGAAGTCCCAAAAGGTCTACACCAAAGCTTGTAGAGCTAGTAAACAATTTCAACAGAGTGGCAGGATACAAGATTAATATGCAAAAATCAATAGTTTCTCTATACACTAGTAATGCACAATCTGAGGAGGAAGTCAGGAAAAAAATTCCATTTACAATAGCAACTTACAGAATCAAATATTTAGGAGTAAACTTAACCAAGAATGTAAAGCACTTGTATTCAGAAAACTACAGTGAATTGCTTAAAAAAAATTTTTTTAAAGACCTAAATAAATGGAAGAATGTTCCGAGCTCATGGATTGGAAGACTAAATATCGTTAAGATGTCAATTCTACCCAAATTAGTATACAGATTTAATGCAATCCTGATAAAAAGTCCACCAGCATTTTTCAAAGGAATGGAAAACACAATTATCAAATTTATTTGGAAGGGTAAGGGGCCCTGAATAGCCAGAAACATCTTAAAAAGGAAGAGTGAGGGTGGAAGACTCTCATTTCCAGACTTTACATCACATTACCTAGCTACAGTAGTAAAAACAGCACAAAGATAGACACATAGACCAATGGAACTGAATTGATGGTTCAGAAACAGACCCTCATGTCTATGGTCAAATGATTTTTGACAAGCCTGTCAAACCCACCCAGCTGAGGCAGAACAGTCTATTCAACAAATAGTGCTGGGAGAACTGGATACCCCTAGCCAAAAGAAAGAAAGAGGAACCCTATCTCACACCTTTTACAAATATTAACTCCATAACTTTATAAAATTTTTAAATTTTATAAATTTTAAAGTAAATTTTAAAAATTAACTTTTATATAAAAAGACCTGGTAGTAGGTGGTAGATTCTTAGACCTTACAACAAAAGCAAAAGCAATGAAAGAAAACATGGGTAAATGGGACCTACTCAAACTTAAACACTTTTGTGATTCAAAGGATTTTGTCAAACAGGTGAAAAGGTAGCCCACCCAATGGGAGAAAATATTTGGAAACTACATATCCAAGAAGGGTTTGGTTTCCATTCTATATAAAGAGATCATACAACTCAACAATAAAAGAGGAAGCAATCCAATTTAAAAATGGGCAAAAGATTTAAACAGACATTTCTCCAAAGAGGAAATACAAATAGCCAAAAAGCATAAGAAAAAAAATTTTCAATATTACTAGCTATTAGGGAAATGCAAATCAAAATGACAATGAGATATCATCTCACACCACACAGAATGGCCATTCTTAAGAAAACAGAAAACAGTAAGTGCTGGAGAGGATCTGGAAAAATAGGAACATTCCTTCACTGTTGGTGGGAATGTAAAATGGTGCAGCCTCTGTGGAAGACAGTTCGGTTCCTTAGGAAGCTAAACATAGAACTGCCGTATAATCCAGCAATTCCTCTACTAGGAATATATTCAGAAGAACTGAAAACTGTGATGCAAACAGACATTTGAACACCAATATTCATAGCAGTGTTATTCCCAATTGCCAAAGGACGAAACAACCCAAGTGTCACACAAAAGGACAAATATTGTGTGGTCTCACTAATATGAACTAAATACGAAGAATAAACTCAAGGATTTAAAACCTAGAGTATAGGTTGTTAAGATATAAGGTGAGGACTGAGAAGGTGTACTGATTCTTAACGTATGTAGAAGTTTTAATTAACTTGACTATAAAGGTGTGGAAATAGAGTTGATGGTAACACATTATAGTGAGTAGAACTAATGCAGGTGGTTTATAAATGGGACTATGACAGAAAAGGGTAGCCTAGGGATGTAAATGTCAATTGAAAGAAAGCTAGAAAATAAGCTAGGGACTGAATAACATAGTGAACCCAGAGGTGGATGAGAACTGTGGTTAATCGTACAAATACAAGGACATTCTTCTATGAACTAGAACAAATGTACATCACTATTGCAAGGTGATAAGAATGTGGAGAAGCATGGGAAAAATACAATTAATGTAACCTATGGACTATAGTTAACAGCAATACTGTAATATTCTGGTATCAATGCCAAAGATGTATTGTGTTAATAATAGGGGGTATGGAAAAATATATCAAATGTATGCTTTAGACCATAGTTAGTGGTAATAGTCTAATGATATTATCTCATAATCTCTAACAAATGTTCTACAACAATGTAGTGTGTTGGTGGAAGGCTGTTGTATGGGAATTCCACATGTGTATGATTGTTTTCTAAATTCACATCTGTAAAAATATATTTTTAAAAACATATGGGATGCAGAAAAGGCAGTACTTAAAAGGAAATTTATAGCCTCAAATGATTACATTAAAAAAGAAAAAGGAACTAAAATGAGAAGGCTTATAATAGGATAGTATGAACAATTGCATACAAAAAAAATAGACAACCTAGATGAAATGGACAAACTCCTAGAAATATACTAAAAACATATGCTGACTCTAAAAGAAAGCAGAGACCTCAACAGACCAATTATAAGCAAGGAGATTGGTTGAATCAGTCATCAAAAATCTTTCAAAAAAGAAAAGCCTGGGACCAGATAGATGGCTTCACAGGTGAGTTCTACCAATCATACCAAGAAGAATTAATACCAATCCTGCTCCAACTCTTTAAAAAAATTGAACAGGAGGTAATGCTACCTAACTTATTCTATGAGGTCAACATCACCCTAATACCAAAACCAGATAAACATACTACAAGAAAACAAAATCACAGACCAATTTCTCTTATGAACATATATACAAAACTCCTCAACAAAATCAAATTGCAAATTGAATCCAAAAGCCCATCAAAAAATTATACATCATGATCAAGTGGGCTTATCCCAGGTATGCAAGGGTAGTTCAACACAAGGAATAAAACCACATGATCATCTCAATTAAGACAGAAAAGACATTTGACAAAATTCAGCATCATTTCTTGTTAAGAACGCTTAGAAAAATAGGATTAGAAGGAAACTTCCTCAACATGATAAAGGGCATATATGAAAAACCAACATCTACCATCATAGTCAATGGTGAAAGACTAAAAGTTTTCCCTCTAAACTGGAAACAAGACAAAGATGCCCTATCACCACTGTTATTCAACATTGTACCAGAAGTTCTAGCCAGAGCAATTAGGCAAGAAAAAGAAATAAAAGTCATCCTTTGGAAAGGAAGAAGTAAAACATTCATTATTTGCAGATGACATGATCCTATATATAGAGAGTCCTGGGAAATCAACAACAAAGCTACTAGAGCTAATAAATGAATTCAGCAAAGTGGCAGGGTACAAGACCAACATGCAAAAATCAACAGTGTTTCTATACATTAGTAATGAGCAATCTGAGGAGTAAATCAAGAAAAAAATTCCATTCACAGTAGCAACTAACAGAATCAAATATCTAGGGATAAATTTAACAAAGGTTGTAAAAGACTTGTAGAAAACTACAAAACCTTGCTAAAAGAACTCAAAGAAGATCTAAATAAATGGAAGGACGTTCTGTGTTTATGGACTGAAGACTAAATATTGGTAAGATGTCAATTCTACCCAAAATGATTTACAGACTCAACACAATCGCAGTCAAATTTCTAACAGCCTACTTTGCAGAAATGGAAAAGACAATTATAAACGTATTTGGAAGGGTAAGGGATCATGAATAGCCAGAAACATCTTGAAAAAGAATAACAAAGTTGGAAGATTCGTATCTCCTGATTTTAAAGCATATTACAAAGCTACAGTGGTCAAAACAGAATGGTACTGACACAAAGATAGATATATCAACCAATGGAATCAAGCTAAGAGCTCAGAAATTAACCCTCACACCTATGGCCAATTGATTTTTGAAAAGGCTCCCAAGCCCACTCAGCTGGGAAAGATTAGCCTCTTTAACAAATGGTGCGCTGAAAACTGGATATTCATATGCAAAATAAAGAAAGAGGACTCCTAACTCACACCATATACAAAAAATTAGCCCAAAATGTATCTAAGACCTAAATAGAGGAGCCAGGACTATAAAATTCTTAGAAGAAAATGTAGGGAAGAATCTTCAAGATCTTGCATTAGTCAATGGTTTCTTAGCCCCAAAGCACAATCAACAAAAGAAAAATTAAGATAAATGGGACCTCCTCAAAATTAAAAACTTTGTGCGCCAAATGACTTTGTCACAAAAATGACACTCAATGGGAGAAAATATTTGGAAACCATATATCCAATAAGGATTTAGTATCAAGGATATATACAGAAATCCTACAACTCAACAATTAAAAGACAAACAACCCAATTAAAAAATGGGCAAAAGACAAATAGACATTCTTCCAAGAGGATATACAAATGGCTAAAAAGCACATTAAAAGGTGCCCAACATCACTAGCAAAAGGGAAATGCAAGTCAAAACCACAATGAGATGTCATTTCATACCCACTAGAATGGCTGCTATAAAAAAAATTTGCAAGCGTTGGAGAGGATGTGGAGAAATAGGAACACTCACTCCTTGCTGGTGGCAAGGTAAAACGGTGCAGCCACTGTGGAAGACGTTTGGCAGTTACTCAGGAAACTACGTATAGAATTACCATATGACCTGGCAATCCTGCTACTTGGTATATACCCAGAAGAATTCAAAGCAGGGACTTGAACAGGTATTTGCACGCCAATGTCCATGGTGGCATTATTCACAATTGCCAGGAGATGCAAACAACCCAAGTGTCCATCAACCTATAAATGGATAAACAAAATGTGGAATATACACACAATGGAATTTTATTCAGCTGTAAAGAGGAATGAAGTCCTGATACCTGCGGCAACATGGATGAATCCTAAGGACATAATGCTGAGTGAGAGAAGCCAGGCGTAAAAGGCCAAGTATGAGCTAATAAGCAAATACGTAGAGGTAGGATCTAGGATACAGGTCACCAGGACCTATACTGGCAGTAGAGAGTGGGGAGCTGAGGCTTAATTTGTGTGGTCTTTCTACTTAAGTTGATTGTACAGGTTTGGAATGGATGGTGATGATGGCAGCACATTTTTGTGAGTGTAATTAAAAGTGCTGAATTATGTTTGTGAATGAGACTGAAAGAGTATGTTACTAGAATGAATGTTAGAATATGAAACATGGGACCGTGTAACATGGACTGGGGCTAATGGTACAAGGATAAGAATGTTCTTTCATGAATTATGGCAAATGTACACTATTACATGTGTTAATAATAGGGGGGTATATGGGAAAATGCACCTAATATAAACTAGGGACTATAGGTAACAGTAATATTTTAATATTCTTTCATTAACTGTCACAAAGATACCACACTAATGCAAAGTGTCAAAAACAGGGAGTATATGTGAATGTTGTATTTTTACATGTCTTTTCTGTAAACCTACAAATTCTAATTAAAAAATAAAAACTTAAAAATAGAACATTGTACTAAGTGAAGGAAACCAGGCACAAAGTACTGCATCTTGTATGATTTCATTTATACACAATGTAAATATAAATAAATCTATATAGACAGAAATAGATTAGTGGTTATGTAGAGCTGGGGAGGGACAGAGCATTGAGAGGTGACTCTAAAGGGTAAGAGGTTTTTCTTTTTGGAGTGATGAAAATGTTCTGAAATTGATTGTGGTGATGAATGCACAAATCTGTGTCTGAACTGGAAGCCACTGATTGTACCCTTTGGATGGATTGTATGGTATGTGAATGTATTTCAATAAAACTTGCTTTTACAAAAATCATATCTGCAGTCCCTTGTAACCATGAGAGAACTTGGAAAGATATTTTTAAAGCCAAATTAAGCAAAAAAAAAAAAAAAAAAGGAAAAGAACCTGTACATTATTGATGAATATTTCTCACATACTCACATACCTGTCACCCTGTCACACCTGAACACTCTGCAGAATATCTAAGATCTTGAAAGTGGCCTTGACTAAAGAAACCTGCCAGCATAATACATAATAGCCCCTAGCCCCAC
>JAQZBX010032197.1:0-25937 GCA_029593785.1 Cabassous unicinctus | reverse complement strand
AATAAATAAAAAAATAAAAAATAAATAAAAAAAAAAAGCAATGGATAGACACTATAGTTTGTGTAGAGGAAAGACATGATAGCAATTGTGGTTAAAACATATTTTCTTATGCTGAGTAGAGAAAAATTTAAAGGAAGGGTATAATGCAGTCCTGGCACAGCTATCAGGGGCTTAGACTGAAACAGTGACATTGGAATTAGAGAGAAATAGACAGATAAGAGAGTGGATTTTATTGAGTGGGAGACAGTAAGGAAAGGTAGATGGAAAAAAAACCAGCAGTCTTCTTGCTTAATCAGTCATTGGAGCATGTGGTGATGGCATTGACAGAGAAATTGACAGAAAAATCTGTGATGAGAATCACACAATTAGCTCTATAAATATGGAGCTCATATGAAATTGGAGATTAAACCGTTGGAATAAGTGATTTAGAGAGAATATTCTGAGTGAGAAAAGAAAAGGTCCAGAAGAAATTCCTATGGAATACTAATATTTAGATATTTATGTGAGTAGATTGAGTAGCTGAAAGAAGATGAAGTAGGAGCCTGAGTCGTAAGAAGAAAATCAAGAATCTATGCTCTCATGGAAATTCAGAGCAGAGATATTTTTAAGCAGCAGCATTCATCAATTTTTTTAATGCTTTTTAAAGGCTAAATAAGATAGGGACTGAAAATGTCTTCTTGTTTTGAAAATTTGGGGCCTAGTATGCCAGGCTATTTCTGTTGGATTCCTTTTCCTGGAAATTTTGCATTGAATCATTGAATTATGAGCTTACTTTTCCAGTTAGCCAGTTTCTTTAGTAGAAGAAATATAGCTAGTGACATAGTTTCCCAGGTATTCAGACAAGAAGGTAGAGAGAGCTGGTCTGAAGCAAGAGAAAAATAATTAATTCTATTTGTAGAAAAAGGAGAATCACAGAAAGAACCTAATTTCCCCTCCAAATTTAAGGACTGATTCTGAGCTCTTCCTTAGAGTTCTTATACATGCCTGTCCATATTTTCCATAATAAACTACATCATTTTTATAACACTCAATTTTTATTGTAGAGAAAACTGGCTCCAGTTAGTCTCTGTTTCTAGCCAAGTGCAAAATAAAATAAAAAATATATAAGCAGTTTATTATTGCTTGTCTTATACTATTATCACTGAGAAATATAAACAGAAATGAAATTAATAAATTTGCTAGTTTTTTAGTGAAACCTAATCAGTTTTATGTTTTAGTTATACCAATAACCATATAACAAAGAAAATAAAGAAAGAGAATTTAATACCAATAATAAATGTCAGTAAAAACAATTGATATCATGTATTAGGCACTAAATGCCATCCTATAATGACAATCAAATACAGTTAAGATATATTAAACATGTATTAAAAATTTTGCTCAGACTTTACATATCTTTTTATCTAATTTTCACAACAACCTTATGAAATAAGTGCTTTTATTTTCTCCATTCACAGATGAGGAAATTGAGTGCTTTCAAATAAGTTATCTTTTCCAATACCAAATAGTTAATAAACAACATTTAAGACTATTGTTCAAAACTCATAACTATCAAATATACGATCATTGCTGTTAAACACCATCATAACTTATATCAATGAAAGATTAAGTAAGAAAAAAGAGAAACCATTAATGATTCAGAACAAGAACTGGAATATACAGGTAAATATGTAGTTTAAAGCCATTCACTGGAAAAACAGTGAATGGCTGAAAAGTCTAAAGGATGCTCATGTAAGCAATATTAGCATGGGTTATAGGATTTTGTTTGTTCTAACTTTAAAAAATGTGAAAAAAAAACAGGAGGTCATGAAGTTTGTTCAATCCAAATGTAATCATATTCAATCTTGAACACATTGTTTATCTCACTGCCTTTTGCATTCTTCCTGATTAAAACAAAACAAGTGATTAGCGAATTAGAAGCATTTACATTTTAAAAAAAATAATAAACAACATTTGCAAGAGTAAGGGGATTAAATAATATATTAATGTAACAAATCATACCATATCTAGAGATGTATACATGCACACACACATACACACACATCTGTTTTCAGATCCAGATGAAAAAATTCTAGAATACTTTTAGAAAAGACTACTGATACAAACTCAAAATTGTAAAAAATGTTGTCTTTAAAAGTAGTACTGATTGAGGCTTTGCCGTTATGTTTTACAATCCTTTCTTTGTCAATTACTAGTGACATTATACAGGGGGACGTGAGCGTTCTGAGTTTTCAGATTCCTCAGCTGTTAAATATGGATTTTTAACATATTTTTCCCTTGTTCAGTTTGAGATTTAAGGAAGATAATGAATGCCAATCACCTAGCTGGATGCTTAGCACATACCAGACTATAATACATGTTGGCTATTTGCTTTCTCTTAAGAGGAAGAAGAGCTATACAAAGGATACCGAAATTACTACTTGTGTTTAGTTTCTCGTGTCTTTTACCTTAATTTACATCGAACCAACACTCAAAAATGAGCTTTGAGATCTATATCACCGAAGCAGTTGTTAATTCATTAACTTTAACCATCTACTTTAGACAGGATATTATTTTTTATATAAAGAAAAACTTGTATATAATTTCTTCAAAAGCATTGTAGTAAAAAACATGTACAAACATGTACACTCCAGGGAGTTAGGCATTACAGAGAAAGAAAATTCAAAGGGAAAACTTTCCTCCCAGACTGCTATTCTGTATTAAGATGGCAGATTATGGCACCAATCCTTGCAAATAGTAAGAAACAATACATTAATCACCTATCTTATATAATTTATTTGACTGACTCTTCCTATTGCTAGCCATTTTATTTGATAAGAATTTTTTTTTAATTTCCAGAGTATTTAAAGAGATGTATGAATATATAAGCACAAAATATATTCCATGTTAGTTTTCCCATTCTTTTTAATATCATGTAATAGAACCATAATAAATAAAAATCCAATATTTCTATTTTGAGTGTTAAATGGGAGAAAACAAATAGCAGTGTCTCGAAGAATTCTGCTAAATAAACTACTACAAAATATCGAAGGGTAGGCAATTCATTATCTAAGAATATGAGCCTTCTTAATTATAATACTTTAAATGCATGAAGAATTTACTACATTGACATTAGCTTTCTCGTTTAGCTACATGAAAATTAAATCTTTAACACATAGGAAAAAGCTCTTGGGACTTACTGCTCCAAAAATCTAAATTGTACACAATATAAGGAAAGACATTTTATGCTATAGTAAGTAGAACATAACTCTTAATATTTAAAAGAAGATATAAAGATATAAGAGAATATGGTTCAATTTTACAGAGTGAACAAATATATGGGAATAGTTTTAAATTATTATCTTTTATATATTTCTAGCAGCAATTTTCAAAGAATATGGATCACAATTATCTATATGTTTAATATTTCAGAATTGATCAAACTAATGTCAGGATAAAAATGGTTGCATGAAACACTTTGTTAAATTTCCTATATGACAGTACTGACCTTTGTATAAAATATCTACTTGTTTGATCTATAAAGGAAATATCATGAGCATAATGATCATTATCAAAATGTCAGTGGCCCAGGTTTTTCCATCTTTTAGGAGTCATATCATGTTTTAAGAGTAAAAATGCAATTGACTTTAGAGTCACATGTACCTAAGTTTGCAAGAGTCACAATGTTGGGCCATGTCATATTAGTATGTGAGTCTTTTAAAAAATTGAATCCTGTAGATTCTTTCAAAACCATTAGTTAAGAAGGAAATTGGCTTATAATTCATCTTTTGGATGCAGCAAACAACTCTATTTTTCTTTCCACTCAAACCCCTACCAGAAAGTGGGGTAATAAAGGCAAAAGAGTGAAATTTGATTTCACCAACAGCTATTTTTAGCTCAAATATGGATTCAGGAAAGAAGAATTAGAATCAAGAGCTAAAATTATTTTTTTATGCTATGACAAACTTCATATTGATCTTATTTCAATAGCTTTAAGCAATTACTTAAAAATAATTTACTTCTTGTGTGTTCAGCACAGGATTGAAAACAAATCTCTACATATTCAAAAACTAAATTACGAAATAAGACAATAAAAACAAATGCACTACAATGAATTTTAAAATATGTGAGCTAATTTAAAGGAGTGAGGCAAGTTATAATCAGTCTAAATAGAAAGCAGTAAAGAAGCAATACCCTACAAAATGTACATGAAATCCACAGTCCTGACAGGTCTAGTGAATCTGTGATTCCTGCTATGTCATAAATAATAGCATATTGGAGATATATTGGCCTTTTCTATTTTCACCAGTGCAGCTCTGTATTTTCATTCTCCGTAACAGTATCTGGTAGCATTCCATTTAAAAAATGTTATAGTAATTACATTTGGCCTAACTAGAGACAGAGAAAACAAAACATATTCTCGGGGCATCTCTTTTGCCACGTTTTTACAAAATTTCCCATATTACAAATTATGTAGGTGTAGAGGAAATTTAGAAGTATTTTCTTTTGTTTTGTTAGTTTTCTTAGTTTTGTTTTGTTTTGTTTTGTTTTGGTCTTACTTTCTTACTCCTAACTACATTCTTGTTTGTGGAAAGAAGAGTGTTATGCCAGAGGATGCATAATACCTGCTTGTGACCTTAAATGGGGTTTGCACATGGTCAGACATAAAAGAATGATTCCCATGACCAGTGGGAATGGGAGAAGGAGCTGAGTAAAGCCATCACCATTTATTTTGCGATTTTTTTTGCTTGTTTTCTCCTTTATGGAAAATTTAAATTATAAAAACAAACATTTGTTTAAATAACTCACAGTATATCAGTAATTCAAATGACTCCAGAGGAAAGGCTTTGTTTATCTTTAAGGTCTAGTTTTCTAGATAATACACAATTGAAACAATATCACAACTATACAAGATTATTAAAATATCACATCTAAGGTTATATAGCCTGAGTATGGTCTATGACATCACACCAAAAATTATTCCTCACATCTTTTATATCTATCTATCTGTCTATCATCTATCTATCTATCTATCTATCTATCTTCTACTTCTAGGTCTTCTAGGTAGAGTGCATATGGTCATTAAGTCTATAACTCTAAAATAATAGTGCTATTTTACATGTATAGGGCATTTTGAAAAATATAAATACACCCATATTCTTCTATCTAAATCTTCACAAAAATACATTATTACTTATTTATATACATAAAAGATTGTAAAGAGTTGGGCAAGATGAACACAAAATACTTTATCACCAATTGGATTGAAGCACAAGATAGAATTTCACATTAGGTTGCCACCTAAGCTTGAACTCCATTAAATAATATTTCTAAGCTTATATAACTTTGGGGAGTTCTAGAGTGCCATAATCAATTTAATAATTTGTATGTAGCTTATACCTTCAAAACCACACTAGTTAACATACATATAAAATAGAAGTATTTCTGTCTAATGCAAATGGTTCAAGATTTGGAAGGTTGATCAAAAATACAGTTAAAATTGAGACTCAAAAATTGACTTTAACTTATTTTTTTTTCTTTTATTTAAAAAACATATCCATTTACATTCACTGCTCTAAGCCTGTATGTGGAACAAAAGACTTTACTTCATGCCTGGAAGTCAATTTTGCATAAACTATACTCAGAATTTTTATATTTCATTTAAAAACTTGACAGAGAAAATAAATCAATTTCAAAGCAGTTTCAGTTTAGAATCATTTTAAATTTGCATGCTTTACCAATCTTTTACAGGTATCTGACCCATTCACATCTACCAACATGTCTTAGCAATTTTCCTTGTTGGTTTTCCAAATTTCTCATAGATGAAATTATTTTTTTCATTTGCATATTTCATTTGTGTATGGACAACTTAATTAATTTACATGATTGTAAAAACTAGCATAGCTGACATAACCAGGAGTAAACATACCCAGCTAACCTTAAGTGCTCTGTTTTCAGCTGGTGAGTGTGGGAGAAGGGGGAGAAATGTTCAGACTTGTTAAAGGAAACTTCCAAACACCAGTGTTCTCCATAGCCTAACATCAGTCAGCTTGAATACAAAAGTCATGGAAAATGGCTGAAGTTTGATAAAGAGGCTTTCTACAGCATTTTAGTCACTAATTGCTTTATCAGTTTTGGTACTTTGAGAGTGGGAAATCTGAAAAAAGAAACTGAATTAGGTTTACCTGCTTCTCTTTGTGACAGTGACTACTAGGGCAGATATTAATTTAGGAAACTCTTGTTTAGGTTATTAAACTCTAAGGCTTTGTTTAATATGGACAAGTGAATGGGTCACAAATTTATTTGTTATTGATGAATTTCCACTCATCCTTCTAAATTCACCTCTATCATACTCTTTTTTGACGCAACCAGGTAGAAATCAGTGCTCTTTCTCTTTGCTCTCATCGTACCTCATACACGATTATCTTTAATAGAGGTGATTCTTTGTTTAATGTCTACTTTCCAAATCATCTCCTCCTTTGAACCTTTTGTGATGAAGAAAGGGCTCAGTCATTGGTACAATCTATCACTATGCAGAAATGAGAAGAGGTTAATATTCCACGTTGCTCTGTCATGACCAGTTCTTTGTAATTACCTTTAAGTCTCTTTTAGCTCTTTCAATCAAATGTAGCACAAACTGATAATAAAATCTTATAAGCTTAAAATCTATGGATTTACTAAGCTGAGATCAAATCAGGCTAAATTACAAAGAATTATAATGTATAATTTATATTACATTGGGGTACAAAAATGGTTTTCCTGAGTTAAAATCCTCCCATAAAATCGTTTCATTTCAAGTCAATATCAAAATTTAAATACTATTTCAAGAGTTAATTGTCTCTATTTCTGGTGTAATAGTATTAACAATTAAACTGAAAGATAAATAAGCAACGGATATTTAACACGGCAAACAATGGCTTCAAAGGTGGTGATAATGGCTTTCCTTAAATATCTGAATAAATGCTTTGGAAAAAATACTAGACTTGCTATTGGTTCCTAAGGCATAGAAATTGTGTTAGGTTTTAGAAGTGTCAGGAACAGTTTTGTGAAACAGATCTGAAGAGTCCAGGCAGATGTCTCCAAACCACCAGAGGATCTCAAGAAGGATTGATTTTGCACCCTTGGGTGACATTTGGCAATGTTTTGCATCATTTGTGTTTGCCACAATGCAGGAAGCTATTACTAGTATCTGGTGGGTAGAGGGAAGACATGCTGCTAAACAACTAAAAGTAGCTAAAGAAAACCAAAGACCTTTATAACAATGCTTAAAATTATTAAGTTTTGCTTAATCTTAGTATTTTTAAAGGAGTTATGGAATGCTAGGTTTGGATAAATACTGTAGATATAATTTCACTTTTATAACTCTTAAAACAGCATGAGTGTCATACTATTTTATCTCTAACCTACAACTGAGGGACTTGAGATGCAGGAAGTTTAATCCCCATTTAGTATTGGAGTTGGAATTTGAAACGAATAATAGGACTTGCATTAACACACTGTTAACCACTATGCAATTAAAGACTGCACAGAGTTCAATCTAAATAATATCCAAATTATTAATATGATTTTTCTTATCCATACTTCTATTAAACAATATTTCTGTACAATTTCCCATATTTTTTCCACTTATTCTTTAAACAGTATTTGAGTGAGTGCCTGATATGTCACAGACACTGGATTACATCTGAGGATTCAGAAAAGCAATGAAAAAATCCCATCCCTTCAAAAATGTCCACAAGAGTTGAAGGACAGACAATTTATCAGACAAATAAAACTAGACATATAAGAAAGTGTAAAAAAAGTGATCAAGGAACATCATAATCTTTGTCACTTATTAGAAGATGTTTCAGTATGAAAGTTGTGAGTACATTGATACTTAAAGTATGAAGAGCCACGAATCAGGAAAACAAGGTTGTGAAGGGCATTCTAGACAAGGGGAAGGTCATATGCCAATATGGAGAACCACAAGAAAGCACGCAAAAAGCAGAAAGGCTGTAGAGAAATGAATTGATTTGAGTGATTTTCAAGAGATTATTACAGAGAAAAGTCATCATTCTAAGTTTCACGGCATTTCTCAATTCTTAGAACAACAATGACAATAACAGTAACAGAATAAAAGTATATAGCATGGCTCTATTCCTTCAGAGTACATACTTGAATAAACCTGAGCAGTGAATGATCTATTAGAGGGAGAGATACTTAGATGGTCAGTTGAAATTTTGCCACTGTAGCAATAATAGGCATTTAAGGGGGAAAAAGCAATAATTTAATCTACACTTTTTAACCTTGGTTGTTGTGAAGAGCTGGTTAATTCATGAAACCTTGGTATTCTGAAACTCTCCAACCTATGACCAAAAATGTTAATAATTTTCAAGCTTGTGTGAATTAAACAGTCAAAAACTCTGAAAATAAATTAATTATTTTTCATGTCTTGAAAAATATTGTCCTGCTTCTAATCAACTACACTTCCAGTTAATTCATATCACCAAGAGTTCTCTTCTTTGGGAATTGGTAGAATTCACAAAAATTCTGAAAATCTTTTCTTATTTGTAGGGAAATCACAATGACAAGTGAAAGATATATTTTTAAAATATTTTCAGTTATTCTTTCTAAAAAGTAGACACTAAATCTACACTTAAAGGTTCATACCTCCCTAGTAAGCAATACAGAGCAGTGATTTAAAATTCTCCATCTTAACAGAACATTTTCTTTTTAATTACAAAACTGATCACACAAAGTAAATTTATCTGGAGATGGGAAAACTTAAATTCTGTCAAATCCATCTCCTCTGTACCCTATTTGAACTGGCCTCTGAGGAACCAATCTTCAATGAGCTAACTTTGTGGTTCTTATGCACTCAAATTGACAATTCATGTATATATGTCCAACAAATTCAGTGTACTGATCTGTTAATTGTGTCCATTAAAAGGGTGGAAATTCATACAATTTCAATCTTTAATTTTTTTTTCCCATACTAACACAATGAGTGTTAACAAAAAGAGGCTCAGAAATGACACAGTTCATCTAAAACTCCTTGATTAATTCCTTGATCATTAATTGCACATTCCTACATAGGGAAATTCTTCTAGATCATTTTCTAAAGGGAGTTAAGTTTCTTGTCATGTTTTTGGATGTTACTACCCCTATATTTAGGCTATGTTCCATTCACGGTGAAAGATAAATATCTTACAAACCTGAAACCTTCTCCTTAACTTATCTTCCTTCCTTAAGAATTTAGAATCTCAAAACCTAAAACTATCTGTATTTCCCTAAAATAATATATTGGCAAGGCAGATCGGACAGGATTTTAGAGTTATTTCCTTTTCTCCATATGTTCACTTCTACACAACTATCCTGAATAAACATGTATTGAGAATGTAATTAATATCTACTACTTTCTGTAGAAATTTTAAAAGCCTTGGCACAAACTCAAACAATTAATCAATTCTTGTCATACATAATAGGTCAAATTACAATAGGAAAGGTATTCTATCCACATCTCTCTTTTTTACCCCTTTTAAACCTTCCTATTAAACTCATTTATTCAAGAATTCATAGGTCTTGTTTTAAGAGAAAAGTGTTTGTCACTGGTAGTATAGTTAATTCAGGAAAATTGGGAATAAAAAAAAAAATTTCTGACTGTAAATATGAGCTAAACTAGTCTACTGCAAAGAAAGTCTCAATTCACTGAAGAAACAAGGCCCTCTTATTTTGCAAGAATTTTTATAACTGCAGAAAATTATGGAAATGAAATTTGAGAAGACTATTAAATATATCTTTAAACAAAAGCAAAACGAACTTTGCACCACAGTTTTTGTCATTGTATTGTTTAAATAGTTGACACCATGTAAATATTTATTAAATAAATATTGAAAAGATCCAGTAAGCTATTAAACTCTTGTCCCCCACTTCCAAATCCATCCTTCTGTAATCTCTCATGGGAGGGCTGGGACTCTACATTTCCCTGCGGTCAGCTGATTTCCCATTAGGTTAGAGTGTGTTGATAGTAGGAATTAGAGAAAATGTGGCAGGCAGGAGATGGAAGAAGAGACTTGTTCCTCCATCTTTTACTGCTGTTCTTGACAGCATTGTCCCATAATGGACACTCACCCAGTAAGCAGCCTTTGTTTCTGGTTTCTAGCTTGTTCCCACACTCAGCATTAGCTTCAAGGTACCTTCTCAGGCATACACCAGCTGGCCATAAACTACTTCTCAGAGGTATGAGTTTTTCCACCAAGTTTCTAGGTTTCCCCAAAACCAGGGGTAGAGCCCCTCCCTGTAGTTAAAATCTCCATTTGTTGGGTTTTCTCTTTTAATTTTTGAGGTCCTCCACTACCTATTTAACAATTTTCATAAATTGTCCTGAGAAAAATAGTGTGGTTTATTTTTCCTTAACTGGTCCCAATACAGATAATTTACAATAATGCTAGAGCCTTCCTAAGAATTACTTTTTTCAACATTAGGAGCAGTTGGGAGCATAGATGGTGGCTTATGCACAATTTTTGCACTTATGGATTCTAAAAGTCCACTTATGCAACTATTTTTATAAAAATTGAAAAATACAATATCTGGCACTTAGTAATATATACTCTACTGTTTTCTCCATGACCAGTGTTTTACATAGGCAGTGTAGCAGAGTAAAAGTGAGCTGCATTATAAAATGAGACACAACTGAGTTTCTCTACGTCCCCAAGGTAATTTTATATCATTTACTATCTAAATTATCATTGTACATATCATATTTACATTTATAGGTGTCTGCCTCAATGAGGGGCATACAACTTGAGGATAATTATTATTTATCTTTGTATCTTTAATGCCTACACAATGCAACACATAATGTAAGCACTCAAAACATGTTGAGCAACATTAAATTGAATTGAGTTGTATGTTGTAACTGTAAAATAATGCAGAAAAGTGAATTGTTTTTATGTCAACTGTACTAGAAATTCACATGTAATAAATTTGAATCAATTTATATTAAATATGATGTGATACACATAAGAATTTCTTATTTGGAGACTAAATCTCCTGTCAGTTAAAATGTCTTTCATGGTTTCCTTTGAAAATTATTAAAGAATGTAAATTGGTATCATATTCTCTGTTCCTACCATAACATGATATGTTCAATATGTCCAATTGATCAAATGTAGTTATCACAAATAAATATTAAAATTTTTAAATATGTTAAAGTATTATATAATAACTATATGATATATCCAGTGGTGTAGTGATACCCATTGTGATGTTCATATTTAAAAAAGGACTGCTATTAAAATGGCATTACTGGGGAGCAAATGTGGCTCAAGCAGTTGTGTACCTGCTTCCCACATGGGAGGTCCTGGGTTCCATTCCCGGTGCCTCATAAAAATGAAAACAAGCAAACAATGGAAAAAAATCAACTCAGGGGAGCCGATGTGGCTCAGTTATTGAACACTGCTTCCCACTTAAGAGGTCCCCAGGTTCATTTCCTGGTCCTAGTAGCTCAAAAGAAAAAAAGCATTACTTTTCTTATCTTAAACAGAAAACTTTTAGTTTATTTCCTATTTTTTTACACGTGCTAATTTTCCCAAGATTTCTCCCAATATAAGTTAAAACAGGTAGAAAATTTTTCCTTGTTTCAGTTAAAATTTCTCCTCCCTCCTGCCCCAGCCCTGCTGCTGCTAACCTCATTAACTGGGTGATCAATCTGTATTATTTTCAACTTTATCACTCAAAAATGCAATGGTTGCATCAATGCAATGAACCATAAATGCCATATATGCCTCTGGATCATGTAGATTATTCCACAACAGAGAATTAAACTCTGAACAAATTCTGCCTACAGTATTCACATTAGAAGAAACTCACTTACTACTTTTGCAAGAGGTCTGCATCTTCTTTTCTATCATATTTTGTTCTTGACTTGTCTGGTAAACCACCTCTCAATTAAACTTCAAAACTTCAAAAGTTCTTTCTTATTATTTAGTCTTCTATTCTCTCTTAGGAATGCTTTACAGTTTGCTGCAGTAAAAAAAGAAGAAAAAGATGCCATTAAGAACTGCTTACCTTGCAAATGAAAAAGCAGATGATAGTTTAATTATGCTTGATACTTTGGGATATTCCATCGTTCTCCTTTATGATATGCTTTAAATCACCATCTGGATTTCAAAACCATTTAGTCTCAAAATTCTGAATGGGGAATTATGCATTCCCTTAACTATTCTCCCAGTCCTAGAATCTCACACCCAACTGTGCTTTCCAGCAGGCATTATATGCTGTCATGCTACATACTGAAAATGGCATGTTTTTACTAAGTTGATGGTAATATCACCCTAACACTCATCAGTATCACACCAGGCTATTCTGTCCCCTACTGGAAAAGATATTACTTGTTCAAGCATTTCACTCATAAGTAAGCAGATTGTATTTGGCCAAAGGTCTGATATAGACAGCAGGAAACATGAGTTTTGCATTGTTAGTAGTTTCCTTTTCTTTGATTCAGGTTCTTATTAAATAACGGTAATAATATTAAATGCATTTATATATGCTAGGTATGAATTTTAATCCTGAACTTTAGCAGGTTAAATTAAATTCAACAAACAATTTTTAAGCATCTATTTTGCTCCTAAACTTTGGAAAAAATTAAATATATGTACGTATATATATACACACACACACTTAGGAAAAAGTCTGTCCTACTAATATGTTTTATATGCATTGAAGTGGAATTGAAGTAAATATTTGATTTTCCTAGAAAACACAATTAGAATGTTAATGTAGCCAAAAAGTATAAAACATTCAGTTAATATATATTGTCTGTTTACAAAACATTTAAAATAAAATATTCTACTTTTGAGTGTTTGTTTGTTTTTTTCCTTTTAGAACTATTTGATTTCGTGTTTTCCCCCAAGATTTATATAGTCTTTCTACAAATTATTGTTTTCTTTAGATTCATGAAATAATATCCTTCAAGGCATGTTCTGGAACCTGAACTCAAACTCATATTCTACATTCTTTAACTTTATTCATTATTCTTCTCATATGTGCCCTCTCTTTTTAAATTAATGCCAATCATATTTTTTATCTTTACAATTACTGCCTCCTTGTGTGAAAGGATCTTCTCCTCATTCTCTTATTTTTTATTTCCTCTGGCTTTTACAATATTCACTCTAATGACTCATTTCCAGAATCTTTTCCCAACTAATCTATCTGAATTATCGCCACTCGCCCCAGTCAATTTACATCTTATCATCCTGCTTTATTCCCTTCATATACCTCTATCTGAACTATGTTGATTTATTTTATAAATTATTTATTTATTTCTTCATCTATTTATTTATTTTTACATTTACTTTTTGTTTGTGCTATATTATTATTATTATTATTATTGTTTTCCCCTCTATCAGAGGAAGTACTTCCAGGAAAACAGAAACCACATTAGGAATTTTAGTAATGAGAATTCAATATAAGGAATTATTTTCACAAGTGTTGGAGAGATGGAAAAGCAAGTATGCAAAGCTGAAGTAACACAGACATGACATGTATGAGCAGCAGCTCCCATCCCTAAAGCTGGGAGAACAAGGGAAGAGGTTGAAAGTACCAAATCCCAAGACCTCAAAGGAATAGTTTTGGAAAAATGGGCTCATATTTCTGAGAAGGGGTTACTATTTATCTGGTGCTAAGTACCACAAGAATTTGTAGAAAAGGGAAATGGCGGAGTGCATATCACGAAGTCCAATGATTGCTAAAGAAATTGAAGAGCAAATTATCTGCCGCTACATGTAGTTTTTGCTAGGATGACTCTAATATTAATATCAAGAAAACAACAAACAAACAACCAAAAACTAAAAGGAGGAATTCCCATTCCCCTATTCTTGATTTTCAATCAACATCTAGAATACCCTATTGGCAGAGCTTTCTGAAAAAACACCTGACAATTCTAAATATTCTGGAGTCCAGCCCCATCACTACAAAACAGGGACAAGAAAGGTAAATTTGGAGCTTAGAGACGACAGTTTAATTATCCACAAATTCCACACCTTTGATTATACAATATCTAAATTTATCTTAATGATCTTCCATTACAATAACTGTTACAAATATATCTTTCTGCCTACCAAGATGTAATTATTTTTCATACAGAGAAGTTTTTACCTTCTCTCCAAAACAGAACACAGCAAATACTGTTATCTGTCTATGTTTGATGTTAATTTTTCTACCAGTGACATGAATATATTGTAATCCAAAGGCTACATGTAAAGTAAACCAGTCACAACTTTCCCTTCATAAATAATAAAATAATAAAGGTACAGTAAGAAAAATGAAAGAAGAAATAGCTAACACATACACTAATGCTTTCTCTCTCTTTCTTCTCCTCCTCTTTCTTCTATATATATATAGTTGTTAGTAAGCTGATGTCTTTATTTGATGGGTTAATGGAATATTCATTTTTGAAAAGCCCAAGTCCTTGGTCTGATTTTCTTGCTTGCTATAGATTTCAATTATAGTTTTACTGTTAGAAATTAAAGTACTAAGAAATATTTCAGAGAAATATATATGGTCTACACATGCTCCTCCCTAACCCCATTATGTATTAGCAACACACTTACTCCACAGATTTCATGATGCTACATGTCAGCCCATAACTGTGCCATTCTATATCTGTTGATCCAGTTGAATATGGCCATGAAAGTGGCCATGTGATGACTTCAACTTCTAATTGAATGAAACTATTTGTCTGTGTCCTTATGGAATGAGCAGAAGCCAACATTTTGGGTATGAGAAGAAACAAATTTTAAGTACATTATTAGGTATAATAGTATAATAGGCATGGTTTAAAGATATTGTCTCTACCCACACAATAGTCAATGAAACTTTAATATAAGTACTTCTGTGTAGGGTCTTTGCAAATGGAGTTAATGTTACTAATCAGCTAACCTCAGGATGGGGTTATTATCCTGGATTAGCCAAGTAGGCTCTATGTAATCACAGGATCTCTTAAAATCAGAAGATGAAAGCAGGAGTTAGAGAGGTGAAAGAAGAGGTGGCAGAGAAGATGCCAAAAAGTTTTA
Source organism: Cabassous unicinctus (assembly GCA_029593785.1). Lineage (NCBI taxonomy): Eukaryota > Metazoa > Chordata > Mammalia > Cingulata > Chlamyphoridae > Cabassous > Cabassous unicinctus. Next base: position 10,905 of record JAQZBX010032197.1, on the reverse strand, counting down.
AAGAATGAGAAGGACACAACCCACCATGACTCTGTCAATGAAAGTAATAAGCCATAATCCAAAGAATGTGAACAACCTCTCAAAGCTAAGAACCAATCCTCACAAACAGTCTGCAGGGAAATGAAGACCATAGTTGTACAACCACTTGGAACTGAATTCTGGTAACATTCTTCAGGACTCATTCCCAGAACATCCAGAAAGGAGCACAGCCTTGATGACACCTTGATTTCAGCCTTTGTAGAGTCTAAGCAATGAAGCTAGAAAAGCACAACACACACTTATTTGCTACGGAACTGAGATAATAAATGGATGTTATTTTAAGCCACTAAATTTGTGGCAATGTGTTATGACAGCAACAGAAACCTAAAGCAAATAGTGATATGATCATATCCCCTTTTAATTTCTTGATTCCAAGATCTATGTTTTCTGGCAATGGAAAAATATAGACAAAGACTATAGATCACATAGGCCATAGACCAAATGTAGAACAACAAAATTTCAGGATATTAATTACCTATTGGTAGTATAACTGAACCTTTAGTAGGTCATTATCCCTTTGTATCAAGGAAACTGCTTGGGATGATAGACTATGTGGAATCACTTGTTATTTTTGTGGACATATGCCCATTTCCACACTTTTTGCTGCAAAATAAACACCTGTTCAAAAGCAACATTGTGGGAATATCATGAAAATGATTAAGTCATCCTATACATCTGTAACAAGAGGTGCTAATAAAAAGCAAATCCATAAGCAGAATATCCGTTCCTGCCAGTGAAGAACAATAAAAGCCCTTCCTATGAGAAGGAGTCCAATGAAGTCCTCCTGGGAATGATGCCATAATGTTGAATGCTGAGATGCCATATAATTTGATACTTCTTCCTTACATTGCTGAGACAATTCTCTTCTGGTTGGAAGTTAGACACTCAACACTGGAGAAAGCCAAATTAGTTTTAGAGAGGAAAAGTCTAGTTAGTTTAGCACACACAAAACTTCTATCCTTTCTACCATAGGCAATTGATTTATAGGTTCACTGATCAAGCATGAAGGTAGTTAGAGAAAGAAGCTGACTGATATACAAAGGATGGATCATATTGTCTACATAACTATTGAAAGCCTTTTAATTTAATTTCCTTTGGTCAAGCAAGCTTTCAAAGGTAGTCAAATATCTTCATATACTTCTATTTGCAAGAACTTCATCCATATATCTTTTCTTGAGAATTAATTGTCACTGTTTTAGTTTCCTAGCTAAAACAATGCCATACAATGGGTTGGCTTAAACCACAGGAATTTATTGGCTCATGGTTTCATATTCTAGAAGGCTTTCTTCCTCCTGGGATCGGTATCTTCTGGCTGGCTAGCAATCTTGGGGTTCCTTGGCTTTTCTGTCATATGGCAGTGCACATGATGGTGGTGTCTTCATTCTTTTCTGAGCTTCATTGACTTCCAGCTTCTGGCTTCTCCTTGTAGCTCCCTCCCTGTGTTCAATGCCCTTTGCTTATAATTACTTCAACCCTGTTTGATTAAAGCCCACCCTCATTCAAGTTGGGCACATCTTAACTAATAACATCTTCTAAGGTCTTATTTACAAATGGATTCACACCCACAAAACTAGGGGCTCAGACTGGAACATTCCTTTTGTGGGGGACATGTTTCAACTGCCAACAGTTACCAAATTTCACATTTATTTTTTATTTTAATTTATAAGTTTCCCATCATCCAGCCAAACATGTAGCCACTGTCCATAAAGTAAGGCAGACCCATAATTTCATCTAATTCTCAGTTGAGACAAAGTAGACTACAAAATATATTACTTAATGTTTTTCTCATTGAGATGATTTCCCTTCATCATCTTTCAAGGACTCACTTCTGATTAGTGCCCTAATGCTTATTTGTCCATTTCTCGTTGGCTCCTTCATGTTGACAGAAAGCCTAAAATATTTTCTTTTCAGTCAATTTGTCATAAAAACTCTGAAAGAAGCCATAGGAAGAGGAGCCGTAATGTATCAATAATAGGTATCAAAGGAATCTATGCCACCTTTCCATTAAATGTACTTGTAACTTATTTACCTAATAGCGCATATTTTATGTATCATTTCTATATGATGATCCATCACCTCTCTGCATGTCCTGCCTTAGCATTTGATGGATAGGAAAACATCCAATTCAGGTTAGTAGGTCAGGTTGCATGATCACTTCATTTCTCTTTATCAATTTTTCAATTTTTATAGGGCCTGTATGAAGCCAGAAATTATTTTTCATAAAGAATTGAAAAAAATGTTTTCTACAGAAAAGAGCATGGCTTGGCTTCAAAACTCAAGGAGTGGCAAATGACCCAGAACAGCTAACAAAATATTGAAAAAGAAGAAAGTTGAGAGGATTGACACTAACAAATTTCAAGAGTTATTATTAAGCTACCATTGTTAAGACAGAGTGATAATTGCTAAAGAATAGACAAACAGATCATTGGAACAGAATAGAGAGATCAAAATTGATCCACAAAAATATAGTTAACTAATCTTTGATAAGGTAGCAAAGGCAACTCAATGAAGAAAGGATAGTCTTTTTAACAAATGGTAGAAGAACCGCCAGATATCTGTATCAAAATAATAATAATAATAATAATAATAATAATCTAGACCTACACTTTAAACTTCTCATAAAAGTTTATTTTAAAAATTCTAAAAATTAGAACTAAATATAAAGTGAAGAACTATAAACCTCCAGAAGTTAACATAAAAGAAAGTCAGGGTGATCTTAGGTTTAATGATGACTCATTAGATACAACACCAAAAGCATGATGCATGTAAGAAAAAAATGATAACTTGGACTTCATTAAAGTTGAAAACTTCTGATCTATAAAATATATTGTTAACAGAATGAAAGTGCAGGCCAAAGAATGGAGAAAACATATCTGATAAAGGATTTGTGTTCAAAACATACAGAGAATCCAAAACTTAATAAGAAACTAATAACCCAGTTACAAAATGGGCAAAGATCTAAAAAAAAAAACATTTCGCTAAAGAAGATTTACAGATGTAAAATAAGCATATGAAAAATTCTCAGCATTATATGCCATTAGGAATTTGCAAATTAAGACAATAATGTTGCATTACTACATAGTCATTAAAATGGCTAAAATCCCAAACACTGACAGTACCATTGCTGGCAATGATGTGGAAAAACAAGAATTCTCATTGATTTTTGGTGGGACAGCAAAATGTCACAGCCACTTTGGAAGATGTTGTGGCAGTTTCTTGTAAATTAAACCATCTTACAATCTGACCCAGCAATCATTATCCTATGTATATACCCAAACGAGTTAAAAAATTACGTCCACAGAAAAACCTGCACACCAATGTTTATGGCAGCTTAATTTGTAATTGCCAAAACTTGAAAGTAACAAAGTTGTCCTTCAATAGGTAAATGGAAAAAACAAACTGTGGTACAGCCATACAACAAAATATTATTCAGTAATCAAATGACATAACACACAAAAAATGTGGAGAAACTTAATTGTATTTTCCTGACTGAATGAAGCCAGTCTGAAAAGAGTACATACTGTATGATTCCAACTATAAGACATTCTGGGAAAGGCAAAATTACAGAGACAGTAAAACTATCAGAGGTGTCCAGGGGTTCAAGAGAGGGGAGCAAGGATTAGTAGGCAGAACACAGAGCATTTTTAGGGCAGTGAAACTATTCTTTATTATACTATAATGATGAATACATGGCATTTGCATTTGTCAAAACCCATGGAGCCATACAACACAAAGACTAAACCCTTATGTAAACCGTAGATCTTAGTTGATAATAATGTATAAATATTGGCTTATCAATTGTAACTAACATAGCAAATGAATACAAGATATTAATAATAGAGAAAACTATACACAGGGGTTGAAGAGGGGATACATATAATTCTCTGGACATTAGTACAATTTTTCTGTAAACCTAAAATTCCTCTAAAAGTAAAGTCTGTTAATAAAACCAACCTCACAATGTGATTCACTTATTGGTCTTTGACGTAATTTCATAGGAAAACATTTTATGCTTCAGACACTTTACATTTCAATGGATCACTGACAGAAAGCTCATCTGGCATCACAGATTTTATTGCAAACTGGAACTTCGGCGAGGTTTCCCTTGCTTGGGACCTCACTAAATATTTACAGTCTCAGCTGTTAAACAATATATATTATGACTGTTTATTACGTAGATGATAAAAAGTGCATCAACCTCTTTTTCACTTTGGAGAGGTTATCTTTACATGTTCTAGACCACTGGACACCCAGGAAATTTAATGAGGTGGCAAAGCTCTCAGATATAAATTTTTTTTTAGTAAGAAAATTATAATTACTACTTTCTGCACATAATGTGCAATAAACCAGATGCCATCAACAGAGTGAACCAATATAAATTTTTCTGTGGGATGTAAAGATTTTCAGGATATCTACAGAATGAATTATGTTCAAAATTGGCAGAATTGATATAGGCTTGAAACAAAATCATGAAGGTGGTTTACTGTTGTGCCTGCCAGACAAATTCAAACTACTTCAGGTGGACCGTATAAAATGGAATAACTAATAAATAATTTTCTTGATCATTAGTTGCTTAGATTTTCTTTAGTATACACACATTGGATAAACAGCCAAAATTCATAATAATTTTCCAAGATCTATCTGCTTCTGCACAGGCCAAATACCAAACAGAATTTTAAATTATTTGATGGTGATTTTAATTTTGCAGTCTCTTCAGAGATGAGGTATTGTCTTCCACTCTCAAACATTTTGACCAGTTTGTCCCTACTGACTATTATGGAATTTATATGCACCTTGTCTTGTACTATTAAGTGCCACCATTTGACCTTATCAGTCTGCAATACTATCTCTGATAGTGTTACAATCAGTAAGACCATCTTAGGGACAGCATCTCCCACCATCATACAAAAAACATCCTCAACAGAGATTTAAAGTATGCCAGCAATCTCTTTACAAGTATACCTCAGTGCCTTGTCCACTCCCTGAATTAGGAAATAGAGTTAGTGAGTAGGTGGATGGGCATGCATGTAACATATGATACATTCACTACAACATTTCTAACTTTTGAAGCCTCTAAATTTTCTTTTCTGTATTATGCCAGGGAAGTCCAGGCCTCCCAACCTCATTGAATGTAGGCCACCATATAGCCAATGTCTTCATAAAACAATCAAGAAATCTGTTAGAACCGATTCATCTGTGCAAGCTAACACCTTAAATCCATATCTGTTATGCACATCCATATAAATGTGGTTTATTCCAGTGTTTAATTCCATATACTTTGACTTATTATCCTTAGAATGCATCCCAAAATATATTGCCCATATGTCTCCTGATATAACGTAGAATAATCTTGAAATTATGTTGTAAGATAGCACATTTATTTCTGATTCAGGTGTTACACTTATATGAAGATATGACTATTTGTAGATATAGAGTATATAAGGAAAGTTTATAGTGGATTTAGAGAAGAACTAGCATCCACTTGCAAGCCAGCTGTCCAAGATGGAATTAATAGTGGGTCTTCAAGGAAACTAAGACTTGTCTCTTTAGACATAAGATGTTAGATCCTTCTGCTAGTAAGAATGACTCCGAGAGATTTGGACATTCAATATTTGCAGTTCATCTGATTCTATGTATGTGCCCTATAATCATAGGTTTCCACTCCTTCCAGATCAGAACCATAACTTTCAAAGAAAAGACTTGTTAAGTCCATGAATTCAACATTTAATGCAATTTTGCAACCTGATAATTACATTATTAGGTATCTGATTTTCCATGAGCTTTTCCCTACAACTGCAAACCATAGCACATTGTTAGAAGATTGTTTTAAAGCTGCCATAGAAGATTTCTGGTTCTCTGACAGTTATATAAGCCAAGAATGTAAAGCCATGAGCTTGTCATTTTCTTTCCATAAGCTCTTCACTTGTATTAACAATCAGCCATTCCACCCCGTGGATCCTGTAGTCATTATTCCAAACATAATGGTTATGTGCAACAGCTGCTTGTCCCCAAGGCACTTGCTTCTGTATGCATCACATCAAAATCTATAGCAGATGGTAATTTGATGAATCTTATTGTCACAGCAGGCCATGACTTACTAATATTCATTTCTCCTTGCCATGTGACTTGGCACTGTCTTCAAAACAAAGCACATAATCAAACAATCCTATAATTCTATCCATGAGGCTCCATTTTCTGGGATCATTTCTAGTACCAAGTACTGTATCTAATACCAAGTAGTGTCCAATCAAGAAACTTGAAACCACCCTAGGCATTTCAATAGAGATAATTTAATAAAGGGTATTGGTTACATAGATGTGGGGTGTCTGGAAAAGAAAAATGGAAACACTCAAGTAAAACAGGGCCAACAATTAAATGATCCAAAGCTAGACACTCAAAGGGAAGTGTCCCTGTCAACGTGGAGTCAGATTTCAATGAACAGATGCTTCTGGGCTGGTGTTGGTCCTTCAGGAGCTATGAACAGGGGCTCTGTCGAGCTAGGCTTTGAGCAGAGACTATTTTCTGGCTGATAAAGGTAGCTTGGAGAAAGTGTATCAATATTGGTTTTGAGTTTTCAAAGAAGCTAGAAAATGGAAAAGAGGTTTCTTGCAGAGTAAAGAGTCTTATGCAGGGGAATAAAATGAACAGCAAGCAAAGAGGAAGGCAAAAGTACCCTGGAAATGTTTTCCTTCCTGCTTCACTGTAGTGCAATCAATGGGAGAAAATAACAGACATCAGCTGACAAAAACATCTAGTTTGCAGACTCCTAATCCAATCATCACAAAACAAAATATAAAGGACCCTCATGACATTATTTTGAGGATTAAATATTATAATATTAAAAAATGTTTAGATCATTACCAAACATATAATAATTTTTGACAATACATTAAATATCATTACACATTTATTCTTCCCTCTGAGTAGTGCACTCTATGAGGACATAGATAACGTATTATTTATCTTACCATACACCAACATATAATGAAAATTCTAATCAAGTTTTTCTGCATTTTTTTCATTTGTTCCTTGAGACATCCTCTTTTATTTGCATAACTATATTTATTTCCTTCTCTATTTTATTACTTAAATTGTTTTCTCTCTTTTGTGACAGTTTGAAGCTTCCTATGGACTTCAGAAAAGATCACAATCATGGAGCTAATCTCTCCTGTGGGTGTGAGATCCTTTGGACTAGATTCAGTTGGGGGAACTTTGATTGGATTGTATTAGTGAAGAGTGACCCAGGGTGGGTCTTGGTTATCTTACTGGAGTCCTTTATAAATGGAGGACTGAAAGCAGAGACACAGAAAAAGCCAGAGACACAGAAACCTGAGAGACTAAGGAAGAGGTCCCAGGAACTGGAGGCTGGAATCAGCTGAGCACAGAGTCTCGTAAAGAAGCTCCCTAGAGGATCAAAGAGAGGAGCTGCAGAGGAGAGGGGAGAGACAAGCCATATGTCTGGATCCCCACAGCTGAACTCAGGGAGAAAGTAAGCCCAGAGGAGAAGCAACGAAACCCAGAAGAGAAGCAGATGCCTCCATGTGCCTTGCCATGAGGAAGGAGTCTAGAATTGCTGGCAGTCAACTTTTGGTGAGACAACATCTCTGATGATGCCTTGATTTGGACATTTTCAAAGCCTCAGAACTGTAAGCTTTTACCCTAATGAATTCCCATTTCAAAAGCCAACCCATTTCTGGTATATTGCATTGGCAGCCTTGAGCAAACTAAGACATCTTTCATAATATCTACAAGTTTAAAAATAAAATCTAAAATTGCCACTTTTTTCTATGCATTGCATTTATACTGGTCCCACTAAGCCTTCTTAGTTATAATTGCGTTACCCTATTATAACTATGTCTATATTGTGCTTTTGTGAGTAAACTCCTGAGTATTGCATGCTGGCATTTCAATAATATATAAGGGAACAAAATAACATGTCATTAACTTTCAGGGAATGTTCACCGTAACTGTTCTGAAAGCTTTGAACCCCTGGGTTATTCACTGAAGCTCTGACAATCAACCCGCCCAATCCCATTCATTCTTCATCTTTGTATTTTCTCTCACTGCTAAGAATAGTCTAAATAGGGAAATGGAGCACTTTAAAGGTAATGCAACAGATTAGATTCCAGGAGTCTGGGGACCATTTCCTGGCTCTGATGCTAATTACCTGTGTGAAGAAAGGAAAGTGACAACATCTCTTGGCCCTAATAGCCTCAACTAATAAATAACGGACTTGACTAAGTCCTTGCTTTTCTTGTTTTTAGAACACAGAAATAATGCGGGATGGGTGTGGGGATTTTTTTAAGTTAGTAAGCATTAGTTGAATGCATTTAGAAATATAAACATGTTCAACAAGAAAATGTTCTCTTTTAATACTAAACACTAGTTGAATTTTCTTTGTTGTTGTTGGAAGGACTAATGCGAGGCCATCATAAAAGTAGCAATTTCTACACGAATTATGCTTAAGATCTTTTAAATTTTATTCTAAAATCTGAGTCTTTAATATTAATAATTCATTGATTCAATGTATTAATTTAATATTCATTCAAAGCATAATTAATGCAAATCATTTTGTTAATGTTGGGAATAGGCACATGAATAAATCATGGCTCCCAAATTTGATACAGTCTATACTATCATGAGTAGTGCATAGAAGGTGAGCATGATGTCTCTAAATACCTTCTTTGGTGACACAGGTTACAATGCATTACATAAGGTAATACATTACATCATAACCCTCTCAGCAGCTCTGTAAAGCCACTATTGTGAGTACATGACCAATACGCATTTCTGAAACAAAAAAAAAAGGATGGAATTTGCTCAGGGTTATATTCAATAAGCCATAGAGTTTGAAGTTTCTGTAAGATAATTCTTGCTTCAAAATCCACAAATTTATTGAATGCATTAATATGCCTTTACAGAAAATAAAAATTAGTAAGAGGCCTTCATCAGTTTTTTAGTGCCCCATGCAACCTAAAACAAGTGATAAAAGGGAGTTTTTCTTTCCAAACTTTGGTTTATTATATTTCTGTCTTTGTTTAATTTTCTTAAGGATCAACATTCTCCCTTCCAATAAAGAATTTGTTTTGTGGGCAATAAAATGCATGTTTGGTAAAATGTCAAAGAAATCAATCAAATGTTTTCTTCATAATTGCACAATTTTAAAGATATTACTAGTTCTACATTTTATTTTAGGCAATAATCATAGAGATATTGACTTTCATATTTTAACTTTTGATTATCAAAATTAAAAGCAAATTCATTATCTCAAAAATTACATTTGACTGAGCAGAGATTTTTTTTTTTTTAATTCCAATTATTCACTCTAAATCCCCAATTTGCCAGGGACAAATAGCATGTTAGATTTATGTTTTGAGCTATTTCACATTGTCCAATTAGGGAAATAAAGCATTGTACTTTGCTTTTATTTTTTTTTAAACACACTTCAAAATTCCCCTTATTTTATTCTTCGTAGTAAATGGAAATTTCCCAAACAATGTGGCAAAGACAAATCTTTTAGCAGCAAAAGAATGACTCTAGGGCTGCCCATAAAGTGAGAACAAAGTGCTTCATAGCCCTATTTGAAGCTGTTTAATAAGACACAAATGTAATAGGCTTCACTGCAGTTAACTTCAAAAAAAGTGCAATATCTTCAAATGTGAACCTTGGATTATTGCCTCTGCAATTTGTTTAGGCAGTCAATGCACCACAACTCATTCCCAGCCTACAAATTGCTTTGTTAATGGGAAACAACATTACAATAAAACCAGATTTCCTAATGCTTTATTGACTCATGATTGAGTCAATATTGAGAATTCTTTTGTATTCTTTCAATGACTCTCTCAAATATTCTTAGTGCTTTCAAAATGATAACATATTTTAGTACTGTGGATATTTTGAAGACCACTGTAGTATTTTGGAGTTTTTACTTCCTTAAAAGATTTTACTTTTTTTTTTTCAAGTTGCCTATATTTGTATGACTTTAAACACAGTGTAAACAATCATTTATTTCTCTAAATAGGGAAGATTAGGGTTTAGTGTTGATACTTTGATGTTCCTGAGTTTCATAATTATATTATTGTATTTTGATAGGAGTAAAATACTACGTGTGATTTCTCATAAATATTAATTTAAAATGTGCCATTATAGAATTCATTTTGATTTGCATTTTGTATCACTCTTTAACTATTAAATAGTCTGATGAACATAGGTGGGTGTATTAGACAGTCAAAAGGGTGCTGATACAAAATACCAGAAATCTGTTGGCTTTTAATAAAGGGTATTTATTTGGGGTAGAAGCTTACAGTTACCAGGCCATAAAGTGTAAGGTACTTCCCTCATCAAAGTCATTTGCCACATGTTGGAGCAAGATAGGTGCCAATGTCTGCAAGGGTTCAGGCTTCCTCTTCCTCTTAAGGCTCCATGGTCCGAGCTCCTTTCAATATCAGCTGTAGGCTGGGGTAGGTCTCGTCTCTCTCCCAGGCTTGTTTCTCTTCAGGCTCAGCTGCTTTGCTCTCCACAAGGCCAGCTGTAAACTGTCAGGTAAATGACTCATCTCTCTTCTCAGGGTCTCTACTGTGTCTAATGAAGCCTTCTCTCTTTCTTCATGTATCTGCTTCTCTGTGTATTTACTTCCCAGGGTTCCAGCATTAAACTCCAACTATCTCCTCTGCTGTGTAGTTTTATCCTACTAATGTGACCCAATCAAAGCCTTAATCATAATTTAATCAAGCAAAAGTGAAACTTCTGAAGTCAATACAATTTAATATGCCCAGAAGAACAGACCATTTTACAAACATAATCCAATATCTCTTTTTGGAATTCATAAACAATATCAAACTGCTACAGTGGGCATCAAATATGTTA
>JAQZBX010032196.1:0-25974 GCA_029593785.1 Cabassous unicinctus | reverse complement strand
ATGGGGGCATTTTGGAGACCTGAGAATTTTCCTGAATGACATTACAATGACAGATATGGGCCATTACATAGCTTGCCATAACCTACAAAATTGTGTGGGAGAGAGTGTAAACTACAATGTAAACTATAATCCATGCATAGTGGCAATGCTCTAAAATATTTTCAATTGTAACAAATGTACCACACTAATGAAAAATGTTAATGTGGGAAATGTGGGAGGTGTAGGAAGTGGGGTATATGGGAATCTCCTACATTTTTATGTAACATTTATGTAATCTAAATATCCTTTTAAAAATAAAAAAGGCATCAAGAGAAAAATCAATTGACAGATTAATAGCTTCAGACAAGTTACCAGATGAGGTATTAGTTTACTCAAGCAATGATACTACCTCTGTAACAATGAGTTGCACTAGGAGTCATTACCTGGCGAAGTTTACAATAATCCTTCTAATTCTCCAAGATCCATCTGTTCTCTGCATAGGCCAAATAGGAAAGTTGAGTGGGGATGTGGTGGGAATAAATTTCCCTGCAACTTTCAAGTCCTTGGTGGTGGTACTAATCTCTCTAATCCCTCCAGGGAAACAGGATTGCTTTTGATTTTCTTTTTTCCTACTAAAAGATAGTTTTGTTGGTTTCAGTTGGCCTTCCATATTATAGCCCTCATTCCACATGTCAGAGGAAAATTGTGGGGTTTCTGCCTGTTGCTGAGTATGTCTAATCCAATTATGCATTCTGGAACAGGGGGAAAACCACATGATGGGTTAAGGGACCCACTGGATCTACTGTGAGAGAGATGTGAGCTAAAACTCCTTTGATCACCTAACCTCCATAAATCCCTATCCTGATTGGTGGACAAGAGTTATGATTTGGGTCTCCTGGAATTAGTGTCAGTTCAGAGCTAGTTAAAATTCTAAATAATTTAGAATTCTTTATTTTAAAAATTGCACCTCCCTACCCCTCATTCTATGTACTTCTCACACAGGACACCATTTTCAGAGTCTGGCATTTCTTTTTTCTGGCCTCAGTCCCTTCATTTCAGCTCTGTTTCCCACCTACTCCTGCCTGAGCCCTGGGATCTCTACTTTTGTCTCCTGTCTTTAGAGGTGATAACTTCATTAACTTTAGTACTTTAGGGTCAAATTTTGATCATAGATTTCATTTTTTCTGTTGCATTTTCTTTTCAAATGTCCTTAGAAAACCATTGCTGCTGTTTTCCTTCTCCTTTTCCTCTTTTCTCCCAGTTTCTTTGTATAGCACTTGTAATGTTTCCTTTTTAATAATTTTTCTTTGTATTGGATGAGTCCTTCTGAATTAGTTTCTTTGTCCAAGATGTTTATATTTTTCCACTTAAAAATGAAATATCAGATACATTAGAGCTGGTCTTTTCAATATGGTGGCACAAACTATTATACTTTAGAGATTTCAATTTCAATTAAATTAAACAAAATTCATTTCTCAGTTGCACTAGCCACATTTCAAGGGGATATATAAAATATATATCTAAAATATATAGAATTATTATAAAACAAAAGCAGTTCATGCAGCAAATCATAAGCATAGAACAATATCAGTAACGTTGACACATTCTGCATGCAACACACTCATATCTCCTTCCCTCACATCCTGACATAATGAATACCCTTACATTTGTGATTATCAATCATTTGCTCTTTGTAAAAGGTTTATCACATATAAAAAAACCCAAACAATACATTGAATTTTTTGGTATATCTTCTACTTGCCTGCCACTGAACCAGCAACAGGACTCACCACAAAAGAAGAAATAGGAGGAGGTGCAGAGAGCTTGGCCCCAAACTGCCCCCCAATGGGGCCTATTGAGATTCTGAGGAAAACACTGAACACCAGAGTGACCAGTTTTTAAACATTTATAAGGGGAACTTACTTACAAAGAACTTCAGGTACCTTGTGATGATAGCAAGATGGCAGGATGGTCACCAGTATATCTGTACCTTTGCCAACAGCTCTTTAGATTTTATAAGGCTGAGAGGAAAAATGCCTGAATGCCAGAGGCTTGCATGCAAGTTTTGGGAAAACATCTGGGTATGTGCTCTCTTCTCAAAACAAGATGAATTCTTGGTGGGCAGTATTTAATGATATAGCAGCTAAATCTCAGTGTGCTACCAAGGAGTTGTGGGGAAGGATGCCTGGGGTGGGGGAGGGATCCAGAGGTAAGGTCAGTACTCAGCCAGGTAGGAGATACTGTATATATCATACACTACTTTACCGACAAATGACTTCATGCTTTATGTCTCTCTCTCAAATAGTTTATATTGTGTGAGATTAGATTTGTAAGATTCTTTTGTGTTGGTTTATGTACCTGTCCATTCTCCATTCTTTAATGAATATTCTGTTTGTTTGTTTTTCCAAAAGGGAAAATGTCCCAAGAATCTCCACCTCCTGTTTGCAGAACTTGTTGCCACTCTTTTAAGTGGTTGAAGCTGTGCAATTCAGGATGTTGTCCTCTTCTTGGAAGTGTGAACTTGCAGTTTGTTCTGAGATCTGCTTCTTCCTGCATCTTCTTCCACACTCATCTATGTTCAGTTTTTACTGCTAATTTATGCATCAGCACCCCAGATTTCACTTAGTTTATGTAAGGATGGGGTTTACACTTATTTCAAAATTTCCTACTTGTTTTCACCATTTCTTCAGGCCATAATATCCTGTCTAAACATTTCTAAAAATTAGCATTTAAAAAATAATGCTGCCCATTTTCACAGCATTTTCAAATAAGACCCCCAAGCATCTATATTTTTTTTCACATTCTCTACCTGATTCTGATGCTCATCCAGGTTCAACAGCAACTGACCTACAGTTCCTATTTTCTACTTAACTCTAATTCTCCCTAATATTTTGGGAGAATATTGATATGATAATTAAATAATTAGAAAACACACTTCTATTCTCAAGTATTTTAATGAGTTACAAAACTTATTTACATTCTCAAAATGTACACTTATCTTTTCTGACATATGTGAATCTTTCTATATTTGCAATAATGACCCTGACAGTCATCCTATTCTGCACTTGAACTCTCTGATTTGTAATGCATTTTATGGTACTCCAATAATTGTGCTATATTTTTATAGAATTAATCTTGTTTTGTTATATATTCAGTGACATCCGAAATGTTTTCCTACTAGTTTCCACTAGGGCAGGGAACACTAATAACACATGTCCCTTACACTTGATCTAGTCAATTTTCCTGCCATCAATGTTAAAAAAATCCTGACTTCCCAAAAATGAATTGGTGGAAGGGTAATTATAGCCTTGTGAAATAGGAACATTTGTGTCATGTACATTTATATTTGTTTACTGAAGCTTTTTAATCTGCCAAGTATAGTATTAGGTGCTTAACTTGAAACATGTCATTTATTTTACCTAAAAGCTCCCCATAAAAAACAGTATTGGGTTTACAATAGTTGAACACATAGTCAAAAGTTTTTCAGGAACTATATACCAGTACAGGACTGGAATATGTGTTATATCCCTGAGGTGATTGTCCCTGAGCCTTTCCCTCTCAGCACACCATGGAGACTCTATGCTTGGCTATATCAGCCTTCAGTCCACCATGAGTGCCATGCCTGCTGTTAAACCCCTTTCTCAGGCTCAGCCCTACCTGTGCCCCTTCCAGGCTCAAGCAGGATTCATTGCCCATTGACTACAAAGAAAATGCTAAAATAATAGGCAAGTTTTAGAACCACCCTCCAAAAGCACTTTTTGCTACTCATCACAAGGACAGGCCAAGCTCAGGGCTTTAGGAGCAGTGTGCTGTGGGGGAAAGGTCACTGGAATGGCAGTCAGGGTATAGGGCCCTGATTTGTTTCCTCCAAGTGATGCCTAATTGGATGTGAAGTTCCATTAAGGGGAATAGAGATGAGGGAGCATCACATTAATTCCAAACAAGAAGTTGATAGGGTGCCTGGCTCTGCCCCCCACCTCTCTGCCCCTGTTTCTGGGAACAATGTTAACAGATTTTTAAAAGTAACCTAAAAAAAGACAAAAGACCACTTAAAAAATTATGGAAACATTTTTTAAAAATTCTGTCCAGGCATACTTATCATATTTAATTCTAAAAACAAGCTCAATTGTTTCTTCAGTGTTCAAAAAGATGAATAAATGATCACCGATTGGTTAACTGATATGACTGGGTTCTCCTTGATAATGAAGAAAATGAAAAATAAAAGCCAGAGCATACTCACATGTCATAAAACTCCAACCTATATTTTTGTTTAACCTTCAGCATTGATATATCTGCTTAACTTTTGCTATAATAATATTATAATATTACTGTTAACTATAATCTATAAGTTACATTACTTGTATTTTCCCCATGTATCACAATATTTTTAACACCTTGTAATAGAAGGACATTCTTGTGTTTGTATTATTAACCACAACCCTCACATACCACCAAGATCTCTATATTATACAGTTCCTAGATTACCCTCTAGTTGTCTTTCAACTAACATTAACTTCCCTAGACTACAATCACATTTATAAATCAGAAGAGTTAGTTATACCCATTATTACTTTGTTACTATCAACTCTATCCATTTCCATATATTACAATCAACCTTATTAAACATTCTATGAATATTAAGCATCATCTCCCCCTTCTCAACCCAAATTCTATCTCCTCTAACTTATATACTCTATAGTTTAACTTCATAAGTTTATTCATCATATTTAGTTCATATAATTGAGACCATACAATAATTTTATTTTTGTATCTGGCTTATTTCACTCAACATAATATCCTCAAAGTTCATGCATGTTGTCATATGCATCCCAAGTTCATTTCTTCTTATAGCTGAATAGTATTCCATTGTATGTTTATATCACATTTTGTTTATCCCCTCATAGGTTGATGGACAAGGGTTGTTTCCATATTTCAGCAATTATGAATAATTCCACAATGATTTTTGGTGTGTAAATATCTGTTCACATCTTTGCTTTCAGTTCTACTGTATATATTCCTAGTGGTGGGATTGCTGGATCATATGGTCATTCTAAATTTAGCTTCCTGAGGAACCACCAAACAGAAGCTGCACCATTTTACAGTTTCACCAACAGTGAAGAAGTTTTCCTATTTCTCTGCAATCTTTCTAGCACATGTAGTTCTCTGTTTTTTTTTTTAAATAATGGCCATTCTGTAAGGCATGAAATGATATCTCACTGTAGTTTTGATCTGCATGTTAATAGGTTTTTATCCTAGTGTCCCAGACACATGACTTTGCTGAAGTGGCTGCTCTAGGCCTCCTCATACTGGAGCTTCTCTGCAGCTTCTCCATGCAGGTGAGGGACAGGCCAGAGGCAGCCTGGATGAAGAAGCTCCCCAGGCCTACTAGGGCTACTCAGACATATGTACTAATGCCATTACTAAGGTCAAGTTGTACAAAAAGACCCATGATAATACCTAGAACACTGTGGGTACTTAATAAATGAGATCTGTTTTAAAAAAGTATCTGCGTGTGCACACAAACACATACACATAAATTTGCTTACACACAGAGATACTCAGAACTGCTTAATCTTCCTGAATCCCAAAGGACAACCCTGGGCAGGCCCCTAGAGCTGAGTGTGCTCCAGGAGCCATTTTTATCAAAAAATTGGTGAAGTGGAGCAGAATGTCAGGGTAGAATCTCCAGGAGGCCACAGAATAAGTGAGCCCCTGCCCAGGCACCCAGCCCCTCCCTGATCATCATGGTCCTTTGGAGCTGGCAACTGGTGGGAAGGAGTGTGCAGGATCCTTAGACCCCAAAGCTTGGCCTTTGGGGATAACCAGAGATGAAGAGAAAAACTTTAACATGAGAGCTAGAGCGAACTTACATTTAATACACCTGCAGAGGTAAGGAGCCAAAGCCAGTCTAAAGCAACTCAGACCTGAATCCCTCTGCTGCAGTTTCACTCTTGCTTAAATACCTAAGTTTCTACTTAGCATTTGTTTTGATTATGCATTAACTTTTATGAAGACATTCAAAGGGTTTCTCTCCAGTGTGAGTTCTCTCATAATATTTAAGGGAAGAATAATAACTAAAAGGTTTCCCACATAGATGACATTCATGGTGTTTCTCTCCAGTGTGAGTTCTCTTATGATGTTTTAGAGAAGAGGATTGACTGAAGGCTTTCCCACAAATAAGACATTCATATGCTTTCTCTCCAGTGTGAGTTCATTCATGTCGTTGAAGATGGGAATGTCGACTGAAAAATTTCCCACATAGATGACATTCATGGGATTTCTCTCCAATGGGAGAAAATTCTCTGGGGTCAGAGAATTGCATACAATTTTTGGCACTTTGGAAACTTTCATATGATTTACTTCTAGGGTGAATATGCTTATGTTGATTAAAAGATGAATGATTACTGAAGACTGTTGGAGGTGGTTTCCTGAAATAGGATTTCTTTGTCATGTGAATTAATACATGTTGGTTCACCATGGATGTGTGAGAGGAATCTTCTTGTAAATAATTACATTTAAAGGACTTCTTTTGGGTGTGAGAGCTCTGCTGTGGGGAATGAGATGTGAGACTGTAAAACATTTGTCCATAAAAATGAATTTATTCATTTCCCTACCTATGAAACCTAGATTAATCCACTAATGATAGTTTCCAATTAAAATATTTGCCATGTTGTTTTCATATACATATTATTCTACCCCATACACACAGATATTCTCTATTATAACAATCTAATTGTAGTGGTGTCTGAATAATTTTGAACTTCATGATGTTTCAAAGATTATGGATGTGAAACATGCTTATGCAACTTATTTTTTATATGAACTCAGGTAAAAGTTTGTGTTTAGGTTAATTTTTACCTTAATTCAAACTATCACAGATTTTTTGCTGGATTAGCACTTAATTCCAACATTAATTACAATTTCATGATTTTACTGAATTTTTAATTCATTCTATCCCTAGGAATCTACTTGGAATACTAGGGTTCACAAAATTAAGCTTACCAATGCCATGATTTTAGAAGTGTCTTTCCTACAGCTATGTTGGTTGTCTATCATTTCTATCATTTCATATGTTTTAAAAGAACTTTTCCTCCCTGCAGTAATTTAAAAAATCAAACAAAATAAATGGTTAGAATAGCACAAGGAGGACAAAAATTTTGGAAAGTTCCAAGTATCTCTTTCAGTATTTTTCCCACATTCACAATTAGCTGGGAAAGAATATGAATTAATGAATATTTTAGGGATAAGAAAACATTATAGGACATTACAATCAAAAAAGATTTTCAGGCATGGAAAATGTAAAAAAAAAGAAGTTGAGATGTCAGGGAGGTAAAAAAGAGGGAAAATCTTCCAAGAATAGGACCAGGATGAGAATCATGTGAAGGTTTAATTGCAATAACAAATGAATATCCTTTTCACAATGCCAATGACACTTGATAAAACTTGAGATGTATGTGGAATAAACACATGTGACTAAAATTTCCCCAATATCCTCAGCTACATTTTAGAAATTGTAACTCATTTAAGGAAACCTAAAGAAATCATAATTTATATAAGGGATCCTGAAGTTAAAATATTCAAGCACATGCGTATGAAATCATGAGATCCCTCTTCTGATGCATAGGTCCTTAGAGCTCACCTAAACTCTGGTATTGAGGAAATCCTATTCCTTTTCTCCACACTTCTCCTTGTTCCAGCTGGGAAAGCACATCTGTTTTGCAGACTTGATATCCTGTTTGTATGAATAAAAGTTACCAGGATTTTGAATTGTGTTAGTAGCAGAGCATGACCATGTGGTACATGGCAGGTTGCCAAAGAATTAGGTAAGCATTGAAGGTCAGCAATGCAACAAATCCTAGAACTTAGATCATTGATAATATTTCAACAGAAATTGTAACTCTTGACCATTTGCCCATTTCAATGAGAACCACTGGTTATTGTTACCCATGCAGTAGTACAAAGAGAAATTACAGCATCATCTATATTCTACATGGGGAGAAATCTATGTTTCCAAGGTGTTTGAATATTATGTTCAAAAATAATCCAATTAACATAAATCCCAAAAGAATGATCTAACTTCTATATGTAAAAGGATATATGCAATGCTTTTACTAATATATTCCAAAGCCTCAGCATAGCCCTTGGAGCAGAATACTTATTTCACCATAGTCAATTACTTATCCATTCAAAAAGGATTCATTGGGGTCTCAGCACAGCAATAAGTGTTGGAAATTGAGATTCAAGAAAGAGATTAAGTTGGAGTCAAGAAGGTTAAATTCTATTGGCATGAACTAAATGTATATAAAAAATAAGGAAACATTCACTTAGGCAGTTTTATTTTTATAACACAATATAAATATCTTAAAATTATAAAATAAAATGTAAGAGAAAATAAAGATTATACAATATGGAGAAGCTGATATTTGAATAAACAAGTGAAGGTGATTTATAATATATATATAGGTAGACAGATAGGTTAGATAGATGATAGATAGATAAGAGATAGACAGATATAGATGGTAGAAAATTTTTGAGAGTCTCACCTACTGAGACCAGGTTATTGATATACTCCAGCATCACTTCTCTGAACATCTTTTGCTGGGATGTGTCTAACAGGTCCCACACTTCCTGAGTGAAGTCTACAGCCATGTCCTTGAAGTCACATACTCCTAAAACATCACAGAAATTTGTGTTTACACAGCACTATCCTAACCAATGTCCTGAGCATAATGTACAAAATAACAGCACTAAAGCAGAAACTGTATATATAAATCTCAAAATGTGTATTGGGTTCAAGTAACATCATTTTCAATGCTGAATTGTCATCTGCCTTTCTGATGCACTCAGACACATATACACTCTGAATACATAATATCCCATTGTAAAAGAAAATCACATGACACAGCATGTTATATACACCTGGAAATTTACCAATAAACTTGTAATTATGCCTTCTGTCTGCTGAGTATAAAGCTTTCATTCAAGCATTCAAAACTAAATCAATCTTTCCAAAAAAATTTTAAGTAAATTTACAGACTTATTGTAAGGCAAGCAATATCCATATTTCATTAAAAAAAAAAAAAGAGTATGATTAGATTATTCCCCTATACAGATGAACTCACTTTTCTCTCATTGATAAAATCATTTAAGAATAGGTTATGCATTTTGAGAAATGTAATTAATATGTGAAATAAATTTTATTAAAATGGCAGGAAAAGTTGAAGAAATATCCAGAATTCTGCTAAACTGAATAGGTATCAAATCAGTAAGTACTGCTTTCTTCAGTGCTACATAACTCAGGTATTTCATTGTAATATATGAATACAGATTGGTCAGGGTCATGAGCCAGAGACTCCTGAGACAGTTGTACTGATACATGGCCTTAGACTAACAATTCCTATGGAAGGAGACTTCACAATCTCAACTTTTTCTGGGGTCTACAAATATGTTTTCATTGTCTCACTTTTATCTTCATCTCATCTGTGTGTGAAAGACTTAAAGAATCCTGTTCATTCCTTCTGGTCTCTCCAAGTCATCAAAAATTTTCACAAAGAAATAAATTTTATTCTACTGATTAGAAAGCCCCTGAAACCACAGCCACAATGAAAGAAAAAAACAATTCCTATACATTGCATCATTTATAAAATTTAGAAAACAGAAGTTGGGAAATTTGAAAAACAGTGATAAACTGAATATTATTTTTCTTTTTAAAAAAACATTTTGAAATGTGCAAACATATTCCATAAAATTTTTAAGAAAATTAAATTGGGGGTAAATAAATTATTCCTCATTTCCTTTAATTTGCTAACCTTCTCATGCCCCTGGCAAATATGTCTACCCCGATACCACAGTACCTGTAAAGTTGGATTGACTCCACAGCTGAAAATTTAGGCTCTCTTCTGATTATAAACTTCTCTTCTTTTTCATCTCTGTCACTTCTATTCATTACATGCCCAGGCCAAACTCAGGCATTAACATGATTGATGAAATTATATATCCAATGAAGCAATGGGATATGTGAGAAAAAGAAAACATCTGTCATCTTTTCAGAGAATACAGTCTTTATGGAAGCTGGAACCAACACTTGCAATTCCCTTGGAAGATTACTCATTGCTCAGTCCCAAAATTTCCATAATTATTAGACTCTTCTATAAACTTAATTTAAATTCAGATCCCTGAATAGTTTCTGAATACACCTGGAATTTTCCCAACAATAGGTAAAATCTTCCTACCTGCTAGCAACAGAGGTGGAATTTCAGTTAAAGAAGTCCCAACTTACCTGTGATTGCACTATCAATACCTTAGTTGGCATCTATCTTCCTCTGGATTTTCACTCACAACCAGACAAGCAGAAGGTGAGCAAAGCTGAGAAAGGAAAAAGAATCTTAAGATTCAAGTTTTGACCACAACTTTCAGGCCCACCTGTCATGAATGTCAAACTCTTCATCCAGGAGTATCCTCAGTCCAATCAACAAAAGGAACATGAGGTGTTCTCAAGAGAAATAATGGGAGGACTCTCTTTTCCCACAGTGAAGATGCTGGAGGTCTTGTCTTCTCTGGCTAATGAAGATGATATGATTACCTTCATTGTACAGATAAGAGCTTGAAATCTGTGAATAATATTTATTAATTAGCCCATGGTGTTCAGAGACTTTTAATTCAACCCTGATTCCAAAACATAGGAACCCTTGATGAAAATCACATCTGGAATTGGGTCCTAACCAAAAGAGGAAGCAGACAGGAATTTTTCAGTTATTACTGGTTTTTGCAATAGCATTGGTTTCTCATATGCATTTCTGTCTTCTGGTCTCTCACATCCTTCCTGCTGTACCATGAACCTGACCTGATGTTTTGTCCTAAGACATCTTAGTTCTTCCATATGTAATGTCTAACAATGCAACCCCCTCAACACTGAGTTCTATATCTCACCCCAATGTATTTGGAAATCAACTAAGAAACTTAGAAATGTATATTACTAAAGAAAAACAAAAAAATAAAAAAATGAA
Organism: Cabassous unicinctus; assembly: GCA_029593785.1. Taxonomy (NCBI): domain Eukaryota; kingdom Metazoa; phylum Chordata; class Mammalia; order Cingulata; family Chlamyphoridae; genus Cabassous; species Cabassous unicinctus. The sequence continues at coordinate 14,989 of JAQZBX010032196.1, read as the reverse complement.
TATATGGTATTATGGGGTTGATCAGATCTAGGATTAACTAAGTCATTGGTACCTCATGTCCAGGAAGAAAATGATTGCATTCAACATGTTTGGAGAATTACATATTTTTAATAATTTAATCTTCTCAGTAACCCAGCTGATAAAGGTTATTTACTCTTTTAACAAATGTTCCCAAAATAGAGGTTCAGAGAGCTGAAGTAAAATGACAAATTTATGTGGCCAGAAAAAGACAGCTAGATTTAAAAAATTTTATTCCTATATCCCAATTTCAAATATCTTAAGGGTTACATGAGACACCTAGGTATTATATGGAATGTCACCTCTGATATAAATAATCAGATCCTTACCCTGTTGTCAAAACTCCCTCTTCATATAGTTTGTTACAATTAAACCCATGCACAGGTTCTCCTTGTCTCCTGCATGGCAATGCATTGAACCCACTTCCCAAATATTACCTTCCACCTCATGTAGTATTCACTGCCATATGTATTCCAAGCATACATATTTCAGCATATGCTTCCTGAGAACCATATTTACCCTATATGTCAATAAATATCTTACAATTTTCCACATCTGCCTACATAGAAGGTGATTCTAATTTCCTGTCATGGTTATTACTGCATGTGACACAGCACATTATTAAGATCTTGCTTTATGACTAAAAAATCACAACTCCTAGTGCTTTCAAATATATCTGGGAAAAAGGCTACATCTTGATAATTGAGTTATTCTTTCTTCAATAGTCACTTTAAGTCCCACAGTTTGAATACCACATATTCTCACATTTCACATTACTTCTACCAGATGAGATTAACATAATAACCAGCTGAATGATTTAATTTTTAAAAAATCAACTCAAGTTAACACCATAATGTCTAGTTATTCCTGCATTCATACACATTAGTTACTCATTCTCTCTCATTGAAGAGTCTTGTCATCTGATTAAGTTGAATGTCTCCGACTGGATTCTTGTTTTTCCTTTTTGAAATCTCTCCTATCACAATCAACCACCTCATCATTTAATCTTATTGTTCCTCTCCTATTATGAACCCAAATGTCCCCCATGCTTATTTCATCTCTTGTGCCTCATCTTTTCCTTCTTTCATAATCAATTTACATGAGTACTTTTACCCTTTTCTCACATAGCCTTAAATGAGTTAGTAACATCACAGACTTCCTCAAGTAAATCATGCTACCATCTCCAATAAGTTCCCCATGAATAAATCAAGTGTGTGCTTCAGTCTATAACTTGGAAGTAAAGACAATTTGGACTTTTTGGGAATTTTTTTTCTTAGGCTCCTCAGACATTTCAGTCCCTTGAGTGTATTCAAGTTATTCTAGTTACTCTTTCCTCTTGTGTTCTGCATGGCATTACTCAAACAATGTTATGAGCATCTCAAGGATGAATTGTAGCCCCCTTTCTCTCCCATTTCTGTACACTATCATGACAATCTCACACATATACTCAATTGCTTCAATTTATTCCACTGTTGGCTCTAAAATGACAATGTACATCTCAATTTTCATAGATAGAGGCAAAAAAAACTAATGTAACTCAAGACATCTCTACCACCATGATCCCAGAAATCTAAAATAAAATTCTCTTCTTCTAAAGCTTACTCTCTGATTAACCTAGATGTCAATCAATATTAATGTAATCAGGTTTGCCACTTTAACAAAATATTTCCCTTCAAATTAAGTAATTTAACTTAGGACTCCTCCAGGCATCCAAGGATTGAATAAGAATTATTTACTCAGAAAAACACAAATATATTTATGTTAGCTATTATTTCAGCACTGACCACAATAAGCACCCTTCATTTCCATGGAAATCCCCTCACTTTCCCACATCATACTCATGTTCCTTCAGTCTCTGTTTTGTCATTTCCTTGGAGATCTTTTCATTGAGCCCCAACCTAAGGTATTGTTTGCCCTTCCAGTAGCCTATATTACAATTCTACTATTCCTTCAGGTCACTTATATAATTTTTCATTGTATATATATTTTTTTTCATTTTTTTGTCTCTCCCCATGGTCAAACTACATAAACCCTTCCTTGAATGGTAATAGATTAAATGTTTCCCTTTGAAAATGATAAAATAACTATAAATCCAGAAATATTGTATATCAACAATAAAGTAACCTGATCTCATATACTCTGGGCTCAACTGTCTGCAGTCAAATTAATCAGCACATTCTGATTAAAATCATTTACAAAGTAAATTAGGATGCTCCCACTTGGTGAAAATTCTCTCCCTTATTCATGAGAACACAAATGGACTAAGAATGCAAGGAATTCAAATTTTAATGAGACTACTTTCACAACATGTGTAGTTCAGAGTTTCTTTCCCTCTAGAAAAAGTACCATTTTGATGGCAATCTCTCTTTTTATGTAGTTGATAACATCATCAATCCTATAATTCAAAAGACACATCTTGATTAACTCAGATATTAGTCAAGATAAATCTACTCAAGCTACACCTTGTGTCACTCACTTCCTTCTAAAACTCTCAAAACCAGCCTTCTTGCTTTTTCAAAGATACCCCACACTTTTATGGATTTTTGTTATTCTGTAAGTATTCTAAAACATCTGTACCAGAAGATTCTTACTAATCTGCATATCTCAGAAGACCTGAAATATACAAATATTTTCTCAATCATCCTTGTGATTCTATGTAAGTAGAAATATATGTGCTGAAAAAATATACAAGGCAAATTTTAATTGTTCTAGAGTGTGTATATTTTACTATAAAGTGAGGGAAAGATTATGCAATATAGGTCTCATTATGTCAGATCTACATTCAAACTTCAAAATATTAGGGGTTCCCAAAAGAAATGATTAAGTTTCATTGTTGATTTTCCTATGAATAAGTTGGGTTTTAAAGGTTTTTTTAAACTAAAATTATCAATGTATATTTGTATATGTTTTAACAGTACATTCAGTTTATTTTGAGCTTTAACAAAACTTACTATTTTAGTAGTGCTAAATAATTACTAGCACTCTCAAAGAACCTGCTCCAGAAAATATCTTTTCTTTATGACCATTTAGGTGTATAACTGTAATCAGAGCTACATTCTATATTTTAAGGGACTAGGCCTATTGAATATAATTAAGCACTGTGCATTGATTTCTATCAGAATATCCAGTTTGTAACATATGGTTCTATCATCCATCCCCCAGATGAGTGGTTCCCATAAGTATGGATCCTTATGAAAAAGAAGGCAATGTTACATTTCTCAAAAATATTGTAACTTCCAGCAAGTATTAGCAGACCAATAGGCTTATTTTCTTTTGTTTTTTAATCCTCAAGACATACAAAGGAGCAAACAATGGTAACAGCCTGGTAATCTTAATCAATACTCAGTGGACTATGGATTTTAGGGCACAAATTAAAACCTACTAACAGTACCAGTAAACCATGACATTAAGGGAGCAAATATGCTAAAGCAAAACAAGAACTTAGGAACAAAATCTAAAGCATTCATAGGTAATATTTGTCAGTCATTTCCACTTATTTCTTTTTAAGACAAGCCAATTAATAAAAGAAATTGAGGGCAGTAATCTTTTGCTTCTCTCTCACAATCTTTATTTTTCATTTTAGTCTCCGTACAGCAGGCTTGACTCAAAGGTTTTTTGAAAAGGTGTGGAAGTTAGAAGTCATCCCTTGAGTGTGATCTCACTTTGCCTAGTACTAATTATCTCTCCATTAAGTAGCTGTCATATGAGTTGATTAAAAATTATTCAGATATATCTTAAAAAATATAAGAATAAATTATTTCTGTAGAGAAATGAAGCAATGTATTTCCATTTTAAGCACAGGTATCTATATACAAATACATATTTTGTCACTTTTTAAACTTTATTTGTACATTTAATAATTGAAAATACAAACAATTAAAAACTAAAAAGTAAACACAGATGAATAAATACATACATTTCTCAATTAAATGTACTGGATATATATATATTTTTTAATGAAACAATATATTATGCAATACATTTAGTTGATAGTAATGCAATCATACAGTATTTGTCCTTTTGTGTCTAGCTTGCTTCACTCAACATAATGTCCTGCAGGTTCTTCCATGTTCTCATATGCTTTATGACTTCATTTCTTCTTACAGCTGCATAATATTCCACCATGTGAAATAGACCACAATTTGTTTATCCATTCATCTGTTGATGGATACCTGGGTGGGTTGTTTCCAACTTTTGGCAATTGTGAATAATGTTCCTATGAACATCAGCATTCAGATATCTGTTCGTGTCACTGCTCTCAGTGCTTCTGGATATATACTCAGTAGTGGTATTGCCACGTCATGTGTGAGGGCTATATTCAACTTCTTTAAGAACTTCCAAACAGTCCTCCAGAGTGGCTGTGCCATTCTGCTTTCCCACCAACAGGGAATAAGTGTTCCTATCTCTCCACATCCTCTCCAACACTTGTAGTTCTCTGTCCTATTAATACTGGCCATTCTGATAGGTGTGAAATGATATCTCATTGTAGTTTTGATTTCCATTTCCCTAATCATGCGTGATGATAAGCATTTCTTCATGTGTTTCATTGCCATTTGTATTTATTCTTCCAACAAATGTCTATTCAAGTCTTTTGCCCATTTTTTAATTGGGTCATTTGTCTTTTTATTGTTGAGTTGTAACAACTCTTTATATATCTTGGATATTAAATACTTATCAGATATGTGATTTCTAAATTTCCTTCCTATTGAGTTGGCTGCCTTTTCACTCTTATGACAAATTCCTGAGAGGTGCAAAAGTGTTTAATTTTGAGGAGGTCCTATTTATCTATTTTTTTGTTGTTCGTGTTTTGGGTGTAAGTTCCAAGAAACCACCACCTACTACAAGGTCTTGAAGATGTTTCCCTACATTTTCTTCTAGTAATTTATGGTCCAGTCTTTTATATTTAGATCTTTGATTCATTTTGAGTTGATTCTTGTATAGGGGGTGAGATAGGGGTCCTCTTTCATTCTTTTGGTTATAGATATCTAGTTCTCCCAACACCATTTGTTGAAGAGACTCTTTTGTCCTGTTAACATGGTCTTGGTAGGTTTGTCAAAAACCAGCTGACTGCATATCTGAGGGTTTATTTCTGGGTTCTCAATTCTATTCCACTGATAGATGTATCTATCTTTATCCCAGTACCAATGCTGTTTTAACCACTGTAGCTTTGTAATATGTTTCAAGGTCAGGCAGTAAAATTCCTCCCACATCACTCTTCTTTTTTAGGATGCTTTTGGCTATTCAGGTGCACTTACCCTTCCAAATGAATTTGGTAATTGCCTTCTCTAACTCTGTAACATAAGGTGTTGGGATTTTAATGGTATTGCATTGAATCTATAAATCATTTTGGGTAAGATTGACATCTTCACAATATTTATTCTTCCAATCCATGAACACAGAATGTCTTTCCATTTGTTTAGGTCTTTTAAAATTTCTTTTAGCATTGTTTTGTAGTTTTCTGCATATAAGTCCTGTATTTCTTTGGTTAAATTAATTCCTAGGTATTTGAATCTTTTTGCTATTGAAATTGGAATTTCCCCCAATTTCCTCCTCAGATTGTTCAGTACTAGTGTACACAAACATTACTGAATTTTGTGTGTTGATTTTGCATCCTGTAACTTTCCTGGACTCATTTATTAGCTCAAGTAGCTTTGTCATGGGTGGCTCAGGATTTTCTAAGTACAGGATCATGTCATCCACAAAGAGTGAGAATATTGCTTCCCTTTTTCCTATTTGGATGCATTTAATAATTTTTTTTTGTCTAATTGCCCTAGCTAGAAGTTCTAGTATAGTATCGAATAACAATGTTGAGAGTGGGCATCCTTGGCTTGTCCCAATCTTAGAGGGAAAGCTTTCAAACTTTCCCTATTGAGTATGATGTTGGCTGTGGGTTTCTCAAATGTGCCTTTTATCATATGGAGCAATTTTCCTTCTATTCCTATCTTTTGAAGTGTTTTTATCAAAAGAGGATGTTGGATATTGTCAAATACCTTTATTGCATCGAATGATATGATCATGTGTTTTTTTTCTTCCATTTGTTAATGTGGTGTATTACATTGATTGATTTTCTTATGTTGAACCAACCTGGCATACCAGGAATAAATTCCACTTTGTCATGATCCTTAAGTCTTTTGATAAGCTGTTGGATTCAATTTGCAAGTATTTTGTTGAGAATTTTTGCATCTATGTTCATTAGATTGGCCTGTAATTTTCTTTTCTTGTAGAATCTTTTTCTGGCTATAGTATTAGGGTGATGTTGGCTTCATAAAATGTGTTCGGTAATTTCCCCTTATCTTCAATTTTTTGGAAGAGTTTAAACATGATTGGTGTTAATTCTTTTCAAAATGCTTGGTAGAATTCACCTGTGAAGGCATCTGGTCCTGGATTTTTCTTTGCTGGGAGATTTTTGATGATGGATTTAATCTCCTTAAATTTGATTGGCTTATTAAGTTCTTGTATTTCTTGTAGCATCAGTGTAGGTTGGTGTACATTTATAGGAATTTGTCCATTTCATCTAGGTTGTCTAATTTGTTGGCATATAGTTTCTTATAATATCCTCTTATGATTATTTTTATTTCTATGGGGTCATTTGTAACTTCCCCCCTTTCATTTCTGATTGTATTTATTTGAATCTTCTCTCTTTTTTATCTTTGTTAGTCTAGTTAGGGTTTTGTCAATTTTATTGATCTTCTCAAAGAACCAGCATTTGGTTTTGTTGATTTTCTCTATTGTTTTTTTCCCCCATATTCATTTTTTCAGCTCTATTCTTTATTATTTGTTTCCTTTTGATCGCTTTGGAATTGATGTGCTGTTCTTTTTCTAATTTCTCTAGTTTTTAAGTTAAATCTTTAAGTTTAACTTTTTCTTCTTTTTAAATAGGCATTTAGGGCTATAAATTTCCCTCTCAAGACTGCCTTCACTGTATTCCATAAGTGTTGATTCATTGTGTTCTCATTTTCATTTGTCTCAATGTATTTACTGTTTTCACTTGCAATTTCTTCTTTGACCCACTGATTATTTAGAAGTGTGTTGTTCAGCCTCCACACATTTGTGAATTTACTGTTTTCCTATTATTGAATTTAAGTTTCATTTCATTGTGATCTGAGAAGCTGTTTTGTATAATTTCAATCTTTTTATATTTATTGACAGCTGCATTGTGTCTTAACATGTGGTCTATCCTGGAGAAAGATCCATGGGCACTTGAGAAGAATATATAAGCCACTGAGTTTAGATGCAGTGTTCTGTATATGTCCGTTAGGTCTAACATGTTTATCATATTGTTCAAGTTCTCTATTTCCTTGTTGATCTTCTGTCTAGTTGTTCTATCTAACGATGTGAGTAGGGTGTTGAAGTCTCCAATGTTTATTGTAAAAATGTCTATTTCTCCATTCAATTTTGCCAGAGTTTGTCTCATGTATTTAGGGGCACCCTGGTTAGGTGCATAGATATTTATGACTATTATATCTTCCTGGTGGATTGTCCCTTTTATTAATTTATAATCCCCTATTGAATATCTTATAACTTTTTTGCGTTTAAAGTCTGTTTTGTGTGATATTAGTATAGCTGCCCCTGCCCTTTTCAGGTTACTATTCATGTGGAGTATCTTTTTCCAACCTTACACTTTCAGCTGGTTTGTGTCCCTGGGTCTCAGGTGAGTTTCTTGTAAGCAGCATATGGATGACTCTTGTTTTTTTAATCCATTCTATCAGCCTGTATCTTTTAATTGGAGAGTTTAATCCATTCACATTCAATGATATTACTGTAAATACACTATTTACTTCCTCCATTTTATTCTTTCATTTTCATATGCCATCATAGTTTTGTCTGTCTTTTTACTCTTATGATTATCCTTTCTGTTATTCTTTCTTTTATACTCTCCTAAAAGCCTGTGTCTCCTGTCTTTTTCTTTCAGGTTCTAAGGCTTCCTTTAATATTCCCTGCAAAGTTGGATTCTTTTTTTGCAAACTCTCTTAGTTTCTGTTTGTTTGTGAATATTTTATGCTCACCTTCATATTTGAAAGACAATTTTGCTGGATAAAGAATTTGGCTGGAAATTTTTCTCTTTTTGTATCCTAATTGCATCATACCACTCTTTTCTCCCATCCACGGTTTCTGAAGAGAAATCTGCACTAAGTCTTACTGGATGTCCCTTTTACATGATGGTTTGCTTCTCCCTTGCTGTTCTGAGAATTATCTCTTTATCTTTGACATTTGACATTCTGAATAGTATGTGTCTTGGAGTAGGTCTATTTGGATTTATTCTGATTGGGGTACAGTGTGCTTCTTGGACATGTAAGTTCATTTCTTTTGTGAGAGTTGGGAAATTTTCATCTATTATTTCCTTAAATACTCTTTCTGCCCCCTTTCCCTTCTCTTCTCCTCTGGTACTCCCATGACATGTATGTTGTTGCATTTTGTGTTGTCATTCAACTATTTGAGCCCCTACTCAATTTTTTACATTCTTTTCTCTCTTTGTTCTTTTCTATCTTCAATTTTATCTGTTATGTCTTTCATATTACTTATTCTTTCTTCTACCATTTTGAGTCTGCTGTTGTAAGCCTCAAATGTGTTTTAATCTCACCTATTGTGTATTTCATTCCCATGAGCTCTGTTACTTTTCTGTTCAGGAATTCAAATTTTCTTTGCATTCACTCAAAGTCTTCTTGATGTCATTTATCTCTTTAATGATATTGTCTTTCAAATCATTAATTTGATTTTGGAAATTTGTTCGCATCTTGCTGCTTAGTTTTCTCAAATTCTGCATCTCTTCTAGGGCTTTGATATATTCCTTTTCTTGGGACATGTCTTCTATTTTCTTAGTATGTCTCATAATTTTTTGCTGATATCCAGGCATCTGATTAAGATGTAGTTTACTCAGATGTTCAATTTCTTTCTGTTTTGTAGGGATTTAGTGGCAGGAGTTACCATTGCTGTTTGATTTTTGGCTCAACCTGGATTGTTGTGATTATTATGCTGGTTGCTCAAAACTGGACACTGGACCCAATAATTGTGTGTAGAGTCACTTCTTAGGGCCTTGGGCTAGGAGTCACTTCTTAGGGCCTTGGGCTATAGAAGCCAGAAAATGCCTCTCCTACTTATTTTTAATTTTCTTATGTGCACTTTCTTGTTCTGCCAGGAGAAGGTGCTCTTTGGCAGCTCTCAGTTCAATGCCTGATTGGAGTGTATTTGTTGTGACACAGACTGGATCAATGTGATAGAGCTTCCTGTCTGGAGGCTAGGAGCCTTGTAATTGAAATTTTCTCTGAGACAGTTCTCCAGCTTTCTCTGGCAGCCCCTCCCTTTCCCCATCTAGGAAATATTTCCACTCCCCTCTGAGTACCCAACTATCAGTCCCTGTTAGTATAGAAGGAGATTGGGAGGGCTGTATATCTTTAGTCCCTTGCAGGTTCCAAGGTAAACAATGGCACAGCTGCACCTGGCCTGGAAAGGATCTTGGGACACAGCAGACCAAATTTGTGATTCAAAAGTTGAGCCAGCCTTAGGCTATGTCCCTCTGTCTCCCCATTCCTTGGGTGGGATATCCCTGAAACCCCTTTTGTCTGTAGTCACAGGCCCAACAGCCTGAGAATTCTAAAATGTCTTTAGTGGGGAGGAAAGTGTTGGCTGCAGCAGCTGCTGGTTTCAACTCAAGGTTCTGTCATAGCAATTTCCCTCCTTTGTCCCTCACTCCTCTGGGTAGTATCCAGCTTTTGCTTGCTTCCTAAACCTAGAAGTTCTTTGCCAGGGCTGTTTCAGCCTGTCCTCTAGCTATTTTTCTCTTTGTCATATTTAAAGTTCACTCTAATGAAATTAAAATAATTGCACTTCATTACTTTTTTATCATGAATTTTAGGTAACTAATTATTCCATTTTCCTGGTTTTCTTATATAGCCCTTTGTGTTTTAAGCCTTGTTTCTGTAACAACATTAAAATATAATGTATGTGAAACCTACCAAGCACCATAGGGTACACATAAAGTGTCTGTAGGAAAGCACATAGTGCTGTCTAGTTTGATTTTTTTTAAAGATTTATTTTCATTTATTTGTTTATGCCTGCCCCCTTGCTTCTTGTGCTCACTGTGTCCATTTGGTGTGAGTATTTCTGTGTCTGCTTGTCTCCCTTTGTTGCATCATCTTGCTGTACCAGCTCACCATGCCACACGAGTTGTCAGCTCACCATGCCATGTGGGCTGGCTTGCCTTCACCAGGAGGCCCTGGGAATTGGACCCATTGCCTCCCATATGGTAAACAGGAGCCCAACCAATTGAGCCACTGCCGCTTCCCTGTCTAGTTTGATATTAACCATACTTGTTAGGTCCTCTTTGAAAAGAAAAAATGTGAACATGTAATGCTTCACTCAATCTATTACCTTTATCACCATGAGAATTAGAGACCCCAGGATTATTATGTTTTTGATGTTAATAAGAGAAAAACATTAGAGAAACTCCTTAGCCTATTCCCATAGAGCTCAACTTAATGATTAACTTTCTTTGTTGCAAACTTGTATAAAAGCTGTAATAAAACCCTAAACATGGAGGCCATTTTGAGATTGGTTAGATCTCCTGTCCTACAATAGCCAATAAAGCCACTTTTCCTTCCTAGCCTAGTTCAGTTTGTCTATTATGTTATGCCACGCACCAACTTCGGAGATCCTTCTGATCACTGCCAACTCCAGGCAATACTTTTCAAGAAATGATTTTTAAAAAAATGTGTATATGTTGGAAGACAATTCTGAGCTAGGCCTGTACAAAAGCACAGAGTCATTTTAACAAATAAAACATACAATATGGTCATATGCATTTTAAGAGCCACTTAAAAAGAGACAACGGAGTTAAGAAATCTCTCATAGAAATACCAATATTTTTGAAGAATAACACTACAGTTTCTTTACTGAGCAACTGTGGGACAGGAAATTTCATTGAATCTAGTTTGGATTATTAAAGAAGAGCAAGATTTTCAAAAAGTGATGAGTCCATCAAAATTACTTATGATGAAACAATGAGGATCTCAGTGCAGAATATATTTTCAAATCTGGAACACAGAAATGATATTTGGACAGGAATGTGTATGTTCTATAACCACAGATGACAAATATTTCAAAGGAATGGAAGATATTGCCTAGGTAGAAATATAGAAATAAAGGAAGGACTGGGACTATGTTCTAATGCATTTCAACATTTAATATTTCAAAAATACCTTGAAAATATTTAATGTGGGGCCAGAAAAAAATCCAAGAGAGTCTTGTGACCAGGAGAGAAATGGATGATAGAAGGAGGAAATCAGGTAATTTTTTGAGGATTCTTGTAAGGTGAAGATGTTTTCTGTAGTTTCATTGAGATAGATGTAAGCAGATTCTTAAGGGCACTGCATGCAAGTGCAGAATGTGTAAGTCATATCAGAGTGCATTAAAGAGCAAGGAGGAGGTGAGGACAAACCCACTAATTGCAGCTCATTGAAAAAGGTTGATCTCAATTGGCAAGGTAATTTAATAACTGAAGAATTAAAAATCACATACCAATAAAATTTAAATATTTTAATATAATACTTCGATAGAATCAATGTATGAAAATTGACAGTATTTATAAATGGTAAGGTGGAAAGGCCAGGTCACATCTCAAAATTTGGAGAACTCCCAAGAAAACAAAAAATTAGAAGCCACCTTGAAGTCTACTCAATTCTGAGGCAGATTCCAGAGACAAACCACACTTCACTCTTCTCCCAAAGTTCTGTGCCATTCAGCTTATTTATCTGTGGGAAAATGCAACCTCTCTTTATATTACCTTTGTATAGGGAAAACATTTAATAAATCCAATGAGGGGTCCATTCCAGGGAGAAAACCCTGATTGCATAGACTGCAGATATTACACTTAATCAGGGTTTCATTCAAAGAGATGCATTCTGTTCACTTTGATTTGATTTACAAGATAATTATGTTAAAATCTTCTTATGATGATGGAAAATGAAGAAGTAAGACCATTGAGAAGGATGACTGAAATGCTACTTTATTAATTAATCCAATAAATACTTTACAGTTCATTCTTTGTAAAAGGAAATATTCAAAGTCTTGGAGATACAACAGGGAACCAGATATACTGGTTCTATATGGACAAAGAGTTTGAATTCTCTGGAGGAAGACTGGAAATAAAAATAAAATGAAGCATTCTGGGAAAATGGTGTCTAAGTAAGCAGGCAGGGCTCACCTCTCTCACAAAGACAATAGAGAAAGAGACAAAAGTTTTCAAGGGACCTGCTTTGGGGCTCAGCAGATAAGGACAGCACTACAAAACTCCAAGAGGCTGAAGTTCAGAGAGATGAACAACACAAAACAACATATGTGAGTTGCCAAACCTCCCCATGGCTGGGAAGGACTCCTTTCCAACACCCCAAGTGTATTATATTAGCCTGGGGTAAAATGCCAGTCTCACTGCAGCCAACCAAGAGGGAAACAGACATCTTCCCTGTAACCCACTACAAGGGAAAAGGGAGAGAGAGTTAGGGGGCTTCTCCTCAGTGAATTTGGCAAGCAGAGACTACTTTGAAAATCAGCTCTGGCCAAACCAAAATAAAGGAAAGTGGAGAGTTAAACACCTGCCTGAAAAAGTATACTGATGAGTGCCATCTGTTTGCCAGTCTGGAAATTGCATGGACAAAGCTGCTATTGTATTTCCCTGTACCTTAACTCCTGGAAGAAAATCTGCACACCATTATTGAGTCCCTGGAATGATTTTGTTAACTTAACCTGGGCAGTTTTAAAGACTTAAAGTGAGTTGAACCATATATCAAAGAAGAGCTGTGAATAAAAAAAGGCAAGAAAGAAACTGACCATCAGAGTAAATTCAACAAAACATATTCAGATGCCTAGATGCCAGCAAAAAATTACAAGCCATACTAGAAAATGAAGAGATGGCCAGTCAAAGGAAAATAACAAATATCCTGAAGAGATACAGGATTGAAGACAATTAATCAGTGATAATCACACAACTCTCTTTGTGTTTTATTTATTATTATTGGAATAATGAAAGTGTTCTGGGAATCATTGGGGTGATGAATGTGCAAATATGTGATTACGCTGAATACCACTGACGGTACTCTGTGATGGATTTATGCTTTATTAATATGTATCAATAAAATTTATTAAAAAAGAGAGTATGTCAATAAGAAACCTGTCCTTCAAGAAATACTAAAGGGAGTTCTGCAGGTTGAAAGGAAAAAAAAATAGGAGAGAGAGAGTTGGAGGAGAGTGTAAGAACAACTGAAAAGGTAAAAGGAGAAATAAAAACAACATATGGCATACATAAACCTAAAGAAAATGTGGCTACTGTAAGTAATTCCTTGACAGAAATACATTGAATGTTAAAGGATTAAACTCTCTAATCAAGAGACACAGAATAGCAGAATAGACAAGGAAATATGACCATCTATATGCTGTCTAAAAGAAACTCATCTTAGATGTAGGAAAGCAAGGAGGCTGAAAGTGAAAGGTTGGAAAAATTTTTTACATGCAATAATCAGAAAAGAGCAGGAGTAGCTATATTCATATCAGACTAAATAGAATTTAAAAGAAAAACTATTGTAAGGGACAAAGAAGGACACAATATATTAATAAAAGGGGTAATCTATCAAGAAGAAAGAATAATCAAGCATATATGCACCTAATCAGGTCACCTCAAAATACCTGAGCCAAACACTAGATAAACTAAGTGAAAAAATAGATTTCTCTAAAATTATAGTGGGGGAGATTAATACACTATTATCACCAACAGACAGAACATCTTGACAGAGGATCAACAAAGAAACAGATTTTGAATAATACATTAGAGGATCTAGAACTATTAGACATATACAGAACATTACACCCAAATACAGCAGGATATACTGTCTTCTCAAGTGCACAAGGATAATTCTCCAGGAGACACCATATGATAGACCACAGAACAACACTCAATAAATTCAGAAAATTTGAAAATATGCAAAGTAATTTCTCTGACCACAATGAAATGATGCTGGAAATCAATAAAGCCTGAAAAACTGATTAGGCACAAAGATATGAAAGATAACATAGTCTTACACAATCAGTGGGTCAAGGAGGAAATTGCAAAAGAAACAAATAACTATCTTAAAATAAATGAAAATGACAACAACAAAAAAATCAAAACCAATGAGATGCAGCACAAGCAGTGTGAGAGAGAAATTCATAGCCATAAATGCCTATATTAAAAAAAAAAAAAGCACTAAAATCAAAGACCTAACAGCATAACTGGAGGAATTAGAAAAAGAACAACACACTAACCAAAAAGCAAGTAGAAAGAAGAAAATAACAATGATAAGAGCATAGATAAATGAAATTGAAAATAAGAATGCACTAGAAAACATAAAAAAAGCCAAAGCCAATTCTTGAGAAGATTAATAAAATTTATAACTTCTTAGCTAGACTAACAAAGAATAAAAAAGTGATGATGCAAATACATAAAATAAGAAATGAGGAAGGGGATATCACTACTGACCCCACAGAAATAGAGTATCATAAAAGGATACTTTGAAAAATTGTATGCCATCAAGATGAATAATTAAGAGGAAATGGACAAATTCCTAGAAACACACAAGCAGCCTACATTGATGAAAAAAGAAAATGAACCCAACAGACTAATCACAAGTAGCAAGAGAGAATTAGTCATCCAAAACCTCCCAACTAAGAAGAGCCCAGGACAAGACAGCTTCATATGTAAATACTACCAAACATTATGGAAAGAACTAACACCATTCCTGCTTAAACTAAAAAACACTTCAAAATATAGGAATAGAAGGAAACCTCCTCAACATGATAAAGGGTATATTTGAAAAACTAAGAAATAACATAGTATTCAATGGTGAAATTCTAAAAACTTTCCCTCTAAGATCTGGAACAAGAAAAGGATACCCACTTTCACCACTCTTATTTAACATTGTGTTAAAAATATTTCATCAAGTACTTA